>JAQSVH010231798.1:0-12799 GCA_029448705.1 Adansonia digitata
TCGTTCAATCTCCTCTACTATATCTCCCAAAAACACTCAAAACACTGACTTAACCATCGGAGTGGGCCCCCGGAGTACCAACTCCGGCACCCTTCTGACTCTCTTTGTGTTGCAGGATCGGAGATTGCCTCAACAGTAATAAAACCAATAAATTAAAAATTAAGACAAATTTTCTAAAGAACAGATAAATAAATAAGTTATAAAGAGTTTGGTTTTAAATGTTTCTAATCACCTTGCACTTTTTGCGAAACTGATTGCATCGTAATAACTTGATGGTTAAAACATAAAAAAATATCCTTAATTGTTTTGGTTAATATATAATTTAATCCTTATATTATAACCTGACTCATAATTTGGTATCTAAAAAGAAATTTACAATTTGATATCTGAACTTTACATTCATCACAAGTGTTTGTCAAGGTACTGACATGACATTTTTTCTAGCCAATAACATTGTGATCAATGCCATGTTAGCATTTAAGAATTTTTTTTTATTTTTTAAATTTAAAATTTTCAAAAAAATACTAATTGACATTACTACCGTGTCAGTAATACCACATGTCATGATTCTATTAGTAAAAAAAATGCCATATTAGTACCATTAAAGCCTTGGACTAACGTATATAATGAAAGCAAAGTTTAGATACCAGATTATGAATTTTTTTTTTTAGATATTGAATTATGAATTAGATTATAATATAGGGTTAAATAATTTATTATTTCAAAATAAATTTTTTATATTTTTATTGTATCCAAATAAATTTTTATCTTTGATTTATACTCGGATAAGTTTGCAAATTGCTATTTTTTGTTAATAACATATGACGTAGACAATCGTTTTACATAGCAGAGTACTCCCTACTAGTATCGCTACCCAACAAGAGCGTTCCCTAGCAACAGCAATACCTAACGGTAGCACTACGTTGTAGCATCTTTACCTAGCGTAGCGTAACTTAGCGGCAACGTTACCTAGCGATGTTGTACGTAGTGGCCTCATTACCTAGCGATAGCATGACTTAGCAGCATCATACCTAGAAGTGGTGTGACCTAGTAGTATCGGACCTAATGATAGCACTATCTAGCATTAATGCACTTTGGCAGAGGTGCTTGCGATAGTAGTGCTACTTGGCACAACTTTTTGACAGAGGAGTTTGCATCAATACTTGACATAGCACTCTTTGGCAGAGGTGCTTTGATACAGTATTTTTTGATAGTATTTATTGATATTAGTGTTACTTGGTGCAACACTCTTTAATAGAAGTATTTTTGGCAGCACGCTACTTGGCATAGAAAAATCCATTAAATAAAAACTGTAGAGCTACTTTAGAAGGTTAGCAAGATTCTTGAGTTTTTTTCACACCTAGGATATCTCAGAAAGTATGATTCAAAGACTCAGATATGAAGACCGTTAAGAAGTCTACTTTTTAGCTTTTCCCTAGAACATAAGAGCTTTCCTTTCCTGTTGAATAGGCGGTGCACTCTTAGGCACGGTGTTATGTAACTGTATTCATTGTCTGTTATTAAAACATTCCTTAATACATAACTTTTGAATAACCTCCATCAACCCACTACTTTTATAACCTCTATCTCCTGATAACTGTTCTAGTAACTTCCCAGGGAGGCTATAAATACAAGTCTTAAAAGCTTCATTTAGGATCTTTTGGCAATTTGGCAAACTTATACCTATAGAGAAATCTCTATAATTTTTTCTCTTCAAATCTTACAACTATTAAAACTTTAACCATCCTTAGCCACTTATAACTTTTATCTTAACCACCTGCGACTGCATTTGTTTTCTAGGGTTTGTTCTAATCTTTTTTGCATCTCCCTACGACATCTTGTTTTACTAGTTTCTAACATTTGATGAAGAGAACCCTTGACAAAGTCTTTATTTTAAATGAAAGATTAATTTATATTAAGACTTATTTAGGTATAATGTAAAAGTTAAGAGTTTATTTGAGTGAAAATTAAAGGTTAAAGTTTAACAGAATAAAAATATTCTAAGAGATAAAGTTTGTTTTTTTTTTTCTCTCAGTTTAATCTATAACCATACTATAAGATATGAATTCAGCAAAAAAATGATAATTTTGCACCAATGAAGTATTACAAAGCTGATTCATTTATGTTTGCAATTTGGCTAAGATGCATTCTACAGGATCGTTCTATTGAAAGAGCCGAGAAACGTAATGTCCTCAGGCTGCTGCAGGTGTATTGATTTTATGTTACTCATACTCATACGTGAGTGTATGATATGGATATATATATGATACGGTTAAACATAATTTTTAAATTTTTTTTATGTATTTAGAGATTTTTTAAAAAATTATATCTATTATATCTATATTCAAAAATATATTAAACACAAATATCAAATATAAATATTAAAAAAAAAAAGCCGAAGCAACTTAAAATTGATTCGTAATAATGCATATATTCCTGTTCAAATATTTTGGCATAGCCAGCTGGCTAACAGTTTTCAGGAAGAGCGTTGGAGTTTGAAGGCTAGACAAAGACTGGCCGTCGCTAAACCATTAGAACATCCGACAGCTAATCTTATTGAGCTTGGCTCGTTCGTTCCTTCAATTCTAAAAAATTCAGTTATCGCAACACATTCTCGCAGTACTTTTTGATTCGTAATTATTGTGAATTAACGAGGGAGATTGGATCCTAATCTTATAAAGATTCATGTATCTTCGGAGAAGGTAACTCTTTTGATTCTTTATTTTTGGTTAACATGGTGCATTTGCAGTAGATTTGCTCAAGGGCTGGCTATCCGTTTGGGTAAACATATGTTCGGACTTGGATAAATATATTTAATACATGCTCAAGCTCGTTTCGAATCTAGTTTGGTCCGGCCCATGAGCAGATTTAATTCGCAGTTTCAGAAATTTTAGCATATTAAGATATATTAAATTTGCATTTGTTCAAATCAAATTGAATTAGATTTGTGATAAAATATTTTAAATTTAATTTAATCCGACCCTTATATTACTGCGACTTAAATTTTTCTTTTTTATATATCAGAATATATATATATTTCAAATTTGCACTCATTTTCTTGAGATCTTTTTACACGTGTTATATTCATAAAATTAAAAAATATATATTATTTTCATGAATGTAACCAGATCTTTTTCAAGATTTTTTTTATTGAATTTGTTCACATAAATAAATTGATACAAATTTAAATGATAAACTGATATAAGAATTAAAATTAGAGATGTTAATGATTTAAAATATTGTTTTTTTGTGAATACATATTAGAAATCATGTCTTAAAATATTAATTTATTTAAATTTATTTAAATTTTTATCTTTATCAAAAACATTTTTTAAAGCACTCACAATTAAAGATAAAAAAAATTTCCCACTTTTCCTTAAAAATTACTACATTTTATTAAAAAAATTCTTTTATTTTAAAATAAAATTTTTAAATATCACATTTTTCTTCTTGTCAAATCTAGTACTTATTAAACAATTTGATACCTAAAAAGGAACTTTCACAAATGTTCCAATGGTAGGCATTATAAAGATGGTTTGTATAATTAATATTGTAATATTTATGTTATTTAAGAATGGAAAATATTAAATAGTATTTAATGACACAGGTTAAAGTGATATTTAAATATATATAATTAATGAATTATTTTTAAATTCAAAAAATAATGCATTAAATATAAAATTTTAAAATAATAATTAAATAATCTTTATCTAATATTTATAAACATTAGCTAAATAAATCTTTTAAAATTTTATAATTTGTTTAATTTTCAAAAAAAAAAAAAACTTTAAATTCTTACAAAATGATGCACTTGACTCTAACATCGTTAAAGAGCTTGCACGAGTCAAAATCAATTTAATTAATGTTGTGGATTTAATTTTTAAGGCTTCGAAATTGGGAAATTTTCCATTTTTTAGCCAGAAAAATGCGTGCAAGATTGAAAGGATGATAAAACACCAACGACGTCGGAAAGCTGCATTAAAGGCACACGTGGTTTGGTTGGTTGCGTATTTCTGCTGTCGTGAGTTGCGGTGCCGTGGATCACTTCTGGGGACGAGAAGGAAGTCAAAGATGTAAAGATGATGAAAAAGGGATGGTCGAGGCTTTTAACTTTAAGCATAGGTCCTAAACAGGCTGCTATGCTATGCTATGCTATTCTATGCTATTGTTGGGAAATGTTATCGTCCTTGAAAGTTGAAGCCAGAAAAATAATATGGTGACAGACTTTGACCAAAATCATCGCCAATAAACAAACTATTACACTCTGTCCACCTATTTATATTTATTTATTACAAGTTTTCCTAGAAACAACTTTGGATTTGTTTAGTTAGTGCGGATGGATATTATTTAATTATTATTTTTATTGAATTAAAATTTTTTAATGACATTTTAATGGATGTCATTAAATGCTGTTGAATATGTAAATGATTTTAGTGACTTACGTTTAAAATGACTTTTGGTATTATTTAATTATTATTTTTATTAAATTTAAAAAATTATTAATTATTTTTTTAATGACATTTTAATGGACGTCATTAAATAATGTTGAATACGTAAATGATTTTAGTGACTTCCATTTAAAGTAATGTTTGGTACGAGGTGATTGCTATAAATATAAGGTAATTTACATATGATGAATACGTTATTATGTTTGGTGAGTATAATGATCTTGGATCATGGAGTTATCAGATCATAGTTTTGAAGGATTATTCCGAATCAATTCATTTTGAGTGTAGAGATTTTTTTTAAATAATAGAAGAGGGGTAGCTTGGAGTGGGTATTTTTTTTCTTGTTTGAAAGATAAGTACGGAGCAGTCATGATATTTATTTGCTCTGCTTCGCCTCGCCTTATCTTATGTATTGAATTTATTATTTTACTTTTTAATTTTTAAAGAAAGATAATACAATAATTATGTTGTAACATCATTTTGTAATGGATGTTTTATACTTAGATATACTTCAAAAATATCTTTTCTCTTAAAATATATACTTTATTATTTGAAAAAAAATAAATAAGTAAGAAATAGCAAACGGCAAGGAATGAGGCATGGTGCGACGCTAATGGATATATTAAACATCTATAGAGAAGGTAGTGGCGTTAAAAATTTAACCATCCACAATGAAGTGAGCAGGTGATGGACCAAAGTAGTTCACCGGTAAGGCAAAGGTGGATTTTGCAATATTACCACTTACCCCACTTCTTACCATCTCTATATCCAATCCTCGTCTAGAAAGATTAAAAACTTTTTATCATCAAAGTGAAATCATATATAAAATTAATTATAGTCAATATTACTTATTTAATATCTGAATTAAAAGAACTACTTTCTTTCAAAATTATATTTATTTTCTATTATAAATTTTTTATATTTCCAAACTAATATTAGTATTATCAAGTTCAAATCCTTTAATTTTTTCAATAGTATAATCTTTTTGTTTGCTTTTGTTATGATTTTAATAGATATTTTTATTTTTAATTCAAATGTTTTTTTTTTGTTTTTCATATAATTTATATTATAAATATTAGTTTACTTACAATAAATATATTTGTTACTTTAATAATTTAATTATATTCATTACGAAGTAAATAATTTATTATCTTTGAACAACATGGAGATCATTAATTTGTGTAATTATTATAATATGTATAATTAATTTTATAATTTCGAACAAAATAATATTTGATTTTTAGTAAAATCAAATACATTGATATTTAATTTCCAAAAATTAATGGCTATTAACCAAACAAAGTAATTTCAAATTGTGAATAATTAATGATAAAGTCACCCTTATGATTAAATTACTATAATGATATTAAAAATATACCAAACACTACCTTACAGTATTTTTGAAATTATTATATGAAAAATTTGGTACTGGTTAAAATGACACAAAAGGAAGAAAAGCCCAATTAATGAATTTTTTATTTCAATAAAAATAATGCATTAAAGGCAATTTTTTTTTGCAAAAAGAATTAGTAGCAAATAATTCTAACCAATGTTTATATACAACAACTAAGTAATTATTATATATAATATTTTTTTATTTAATGTATTAAAAATTATAAAATATTATGAGCCATAATATTTAAGATAATCATATCATACGTCAACAATAGAATGAAAAATGTAACAAACGTGATCTGTAAGGTGAAACGTAGTATCTCACTAATAACGTATTTTTTTAAAAAGTTTTACTTAAAATTAATAAAATTTAAATTTTTAATAAATTAAAATAATATCATTAACCATATAAATATTTTTATAATTAATAATTATATTTAATATTTATTTAAAATTTCGATCAATCAATCCACTGAATTGACTTTTCTTAATCTTGATGACCCAGTATTCAACTTACAAAGTCAGAAGAATTTGATTATTGAATATTTGAGTGTAAATTAAAATAATGTATCTCTAAGTAGAAAAACTACTAATTTGGAGCCATGCCTGTCAGCGGTTAGAAAAAAAAGATACGTAAGCACTACTCTTTGGTCTACTAATTTCCGTTTTATATTTAATTTTTTAATTTAAATAATAATAAAATTACTATCGGTTTAGCTATCTTGCGTTAAATCCAAATGATGTCACGTCTCCAACGCGCCTACATGTGTGAAACGTGTAAAGCGCGTGACAATAAATTAGCAGTTACCTCCCCTCTCCAATAAACCACGTAGAACATTCTTGGTAACTTCTCTGAATTTCATTTCCCTTTCAAAAAAAAAAAAAAAAACTCCTCCGTATATAACTCCCGTTCCGAATCCCATCTTCTCTCCGAAACTATCTTTTCCTTTATTTTTTTCCTCTAATTTTCTCTTTATCCAAACACGATACAGGCAAGAGAAGAGAACCAACAGAAATCTTGAAACGATGGTGTTCCGCCTGAGTAACAACCTAATCGGAATCCTCAACTTCATTACGTTCCTCCTCTCGATCCCCATCCTCGGCGCCGGCATCTGGATGAGCCGAGAAGGCTTGACTGAATGTGAAAGGTTCTTAGACAAACCCGTTATTGCAATCGGAATCTTCCTCATGGTAGTCTCACTCGCGGGACTAATTGGAGCGTGCTGTCGCGTCACGTGGCTACTCTGGCTCTACCTTGTCGTCATGTTCCTCCTCATCGTACTCGGCATCGTCTTCACGATCTTCGCTTTCGTGGTGACCAATAAAGGAGCGGGCGAAGTGTTGTCTGGGAAAGGGTACAAGGAATACCGACTTGGGGATTACTCAAACTGGTTGCAGAAAAGAGTTACAAGTGAAAAGAACTGGAATAAGATTAAGAGCTGTTTGGCTGATAGCAAAGTTTGTACTGATTTCCACGATAAGTATCTTAATGCTTCTCTCACGGAGTTTTACCAAGCGCATTTGTCTGCCATTCAGGTATTTAATTTTTTTCCCTTATTTTTTCTTCCTGGTTTTCTGAGATCTGGACCTCTTTTGCATAAAAAATTTGAATCAGAGACCCTTAAGAAACTTCCAAATTGTTGAAGTTTAGTTGAATTCTGCTTTTTTAATTAGTTATATTCTTCTATTAACTTTTGGGGTAATCTTTAACTTTATGTTAGTTTCAACTTTAGGATAAAAAAGGCACTCAACTTTTCCTATGGGCATTCTTCATGTACCGGATTCTGCTTTGATTTTTCTTTTCTTTTGTTTTCTTGTGTTGTAATATGTGGGTTTTTATATAATTGCAGTCTGGTTGCTGTAAGCCATCAAACGACTGTCAGTTCACCTATGTTGGACCGACTAACTGGACCGAAGAGCACGGCGTCTTCACCAATCCTGACTGCCGTCTGTGGGATAACAACCTTAAAAACCTATGCTTCAACTGCCAATCATGCAAAGCTGGATTTATAGACAACCTCAGGAGTTCCTGGAAGAAAGTGGCGGTTGTCAACATCGTGTTCCTCATCTTCCTTATTGTTGTCTACTCCGTTGGCTGTTGTGCTTTCAGAAACAATAGGAGAGACAATACTTATCATCAAGGGTGGAAGCCTTGAGGTTTTCCCTTTTTTGTTTTGGTTCTTAGTTTCCGATTTTGGATATTGTCACGTAGGATTTAGTTTGTTTGATTTGCTTTTATTTTCTGTACTGTATATTTTTTTCTTGTCTATGTTTGCATTTGGATCTTTTATTTTATAGCTTTCACTTCTTGTCTAGTTGTTATTTGAACAATTTGGATATATATATATATATATATATATTATCATATATGATTGTTTATATGTTCACGCTGAACTTTTCTTTTCCAGAAATTTGCTCATAAATTAATTCTGAAAATTTCCTGTTTCATTATATATGCTGAATGCTGACAAACAATGGTTGTTGGGCAATGAAAGCTAGGTCGGTGGTGGGTCACCTAAATAAGAACTCCGAAATTGTGTGGGTTTAAAGAGGGGCATTGAAACAAGACGAGTGGAATCTCACCTGGGCTAAAGACGGTTGTTGTTTATCATTATTCATTGGATACTAGAAACTTGTACACTTATTTTGTGGATGAAAAATCGATTTTAGTACAAAAGAAAATGGATAATTTCTTGAGAGAAAGATAGAAAATTGTTTTTTAAAAGGATGGGTCTATATTATTGTATATATATATATATAATAATGAGAATGATTGAGCTTTGTATTATTTTTATTTTTTATAAGAAGATAAAAAATTATCTACTACTTAAAATTGTTCTAAAAAATAAATTTTTATTAACATTTTTTTTAAATGCATGTGCCATGGTCTAGTTTTACTAATGAATGTTCTAATTGCTATCTTTAATATTGTTATATATAATAATATTTTTACCTAAATGCATTAAAAAAATATGAATAAAGATATTAGTTGTTGCATTTAATATTGATACTATTATTATATAATAAGTAGTAATTACATAAAAACTTTAAAAATGTCTTAAATGCACTTATTAATAAATTTTTTTTAATTATTATAAAAAATTGAAAGGCACAAATATCTCTATTATATTATTTGATATTATGTTTTTTTTGACTATTTTTTTAATTGAATAAATGTTATTAAATTCATTACATTAAATTTAGTCAAAATTTATAATATCATGGACTTGATTCCGTTAAAGTTATCGTGAAAGTTGACATGCTCAATCGCAATCACCCAATTTTACATTTTAATAAAAGTTACTTTAAGTTATTTCCAGTTGGGCAAATTTGACCTTTGATTAAGTAAGAATTCAAAAGATTTTGATTATCTCCTTGATTCTTTTCATTTTTTTGTGCATTGAGAGCGAAATGGGTTGCGCACTCCATCATTGTTATTTAATATAACTTTGATTATTATTTATAAATTTAATTTTATTTAATTTTGATAATTTATAAATGAGTTTTATACATATAAATAATATTAATAAATATATTAATAAATAAATAAATAAATAATAAATCAGAACTTAACCTAACGAAAACACTTTGTACGAAAATAAGATCTAAAGTCTAACTATTTCCCGTAAATCTTCCTGCAAAAAATTAATTATCGCAAGAGGGAAAAGTTCAACTTACGAATATCAAAATATACTCTATCAGCTAAATTAACTAGTCGGTCGGCACAAAAATTGGATTCCCTATAAACAAGAAAGTCAAGTCAACCCCTTTGGAGAAGTTGCTTAGCATCATAAATGATTAGATAATGAGGATGCACCTTAAAGAGATTGATTGCAATACTTTATTTCTAATAATAAGGAATATTGAATCTTAACAATGATACTGCTGCATCCATAATCCCATGCAAATTCTTATCCAATCAAAATAGCATAAATCTCTTCCATAATAATCAAACCCCATCCAACTTTTATTGTGAAACCAGAAATAACCCTCGCCATCTTTGCAAAGTCCACCAAAAGTTAATACAACTCAATTCGTTTCTAATCTTAATACTTCTGCTCGAGATAATTTGTATTACATTTTATATAACATATAAAAAGATATAATAATTTTTATAATTTAATAATAATTATTATATAATATTTTTTATAATTATTTATTTATTTGTTGTGTGAGGGTTATTTTTAAAATATTTATTTTTCTGTATCTTAGTATATTATAATATACATATAATTATATAACTCGACGCAAATTGATAGATGTGTCAAAATTTACATAAAACGCAGTATTAATGTATTAAATTTTATATGAGTATATAATATATTAAATATGATCATGACATTAAAAAGTAACATTAATACAAATAGAACTACACGTGACATTAAATTAAAAATTATTTGGAAATTCTCAGTTGGACCTTACAATTTCGAATATAACATAATGTACATCATGAACACAACATGGAAAACAATCAAAACACGACATGACGCAAACAATAACATGATTACAATAGTAAAAATCTAAATTAAATAAATTACTAATGTGTTAAAATTTATATAAATATATAATACCTTATATATGGTTATGACAAAAAAATAGCATGAACATATTAACATGTAGCATACATTTGGAAGTTATTTGAATGGTATCAATTAGATTTGATAATTTTGATCATTACTTGATTAGACGATAAAAATACAACACGGTCAAAATAATACAGTACAACACAAAATAGAAAAATGAACATGACACGATTTCACAAACATATCAAATTTTATATGAAATGGATTATTAACACATCAAAATTTATATAAATACATAATGCTTTGAATTTAATCTTGACATAAAAATAATATAATACGATACAAATTTACGAAATAAAAAATTAAATAAAATTAAAGAAAAGGTTGCCACGTGGCAATCCGTGAAGTAATCCTTGGATTACTTTAATATAGTGTATATGGATATATAAATATTGATTGGCATTGGATAGGAACCTTGGGTAATGTAGGGTTTCGCAAGTGGGCAGGACCAGTTAATGCCCTGGTCCCTTGCGTTCCAAAGCAAAATGATGCTTGTCTCATTAAAGGATAAAAACAAAACTTTGACCGTTTATACACATCTTGAAGTGGGAATATGAAAGATTCCAAACGTGAACGAATTGCTGTTGAGAAAGATATTCCTGAATAAAGCGGTTTTATTGCGTGTGGAACAGTTTTTTAATGGGTATGCAGACCGGTAGATGAGAAGTTGCTTTCACTTTCCATTTACCCAAACATTGTTTGGGATTCAGATCATGTGGAATACACTTGAAAAGACATCCTAATCATACTTTCGTTCACAATATGATTTTAAGGCTTAATCTAACTTTTACATTGATGTTTGAAGGGTGCAAAACTTTGGGCCTTGGACAAATGTAAATTTTACATATCTTCACCAAATTATCGAAAGCGTAAGTTTCGTCCGAGCTAGCTTATGTTCCTTGATAATTCTGATCTCATTTTCTCAATTGGCGCATAATTTCCACAATTTTTACTGTAGATGATATTACTTGCCTCCTCTCTCTGTTTGACTCCAAATGAAAGTCGCAAGTTACGATTTAAACGATGAATGTAAGTTTAATCCGAAAAGCAGGTGATGTTAGTAAGTTATACACCGTTAAACTCCCTCAAATAACTCTGATACTATGTTAAACCACTAATTAATTAAGCTAATTGTTTCACAATAGCGTAAGGCCTAATTTCTTCGGATACACTTGAACAATGCTGGGAGAAGGAAAGGTTTAACCATTTGGTCTTGACCCTCTATCGGAGGCCTACTATAAACTGTTCTTGAGTTGTGATCTGAGTGAACGCGTGTTTCCATTTTGTTTCTCGGGTATTGGCATACCATCAATTGAGCATTTGCGCTCTCCTCAGGAGACTGATTCCGAATAGCTGCTGCAGCTCAGCTTGTTTTACTCGACTATGCGACACATGGACGCAGACCCTGGTATCGGAAGCGTCATTGATATTGCTTTTCAGGCTTTTGGTCGCAAATTAAGGAAGAGTGATCGCCTCTCTTTTCATCTGCCTAGAGCTTTTCTTTGTTGCCGCTGGCTTTGTGATATTGGAAGGAGACAATTTGCACAAGCTGTCTCCAGATTTTGCGTTGAAGCTTGGAAGTATGATTTTAGATGGCAGTTTTTCTTTTTTATTCTTCCAGCTCTATATAGCTATGCTGCCATCCATGTAGCTAGATGATGCAAGTGTCTTATCATTTGTTTCGGCTGGTGGGATGCTATCATCCCTGGTTATTATTGTCTGTGTTTTTCACTGTTAGGGTGACTAAAGAGATTGGATTTCATGGCAAGGGAAGGCTCATAAACTTTAAATGGAATGCCAACAGCAGTTAATCTGTGAACTTTAGCTATGACGTTCATGCCATGTTCTCTCTAATTTATATTTTAATAAGGAAGAAAGGCCAGTTTTCCAAGCGATGATTTGGTCCTTTTTGTGTTTGTTTTAAACTAGTAAATAATTTCTAGAGCGTCTCCTTTTTCTTTTTGTGTTATTACAGGTTTTACACGCAAGTTTTTATTATCTGCACTATCACCTATGTGTCCGTGGCCGAAATCGGACAACTTATTTATAGGCAAGATTGTTTAAGTCACAAATAACATTGAATCTGCCAACGCGGAAGTTTAGCTCGAAGGTAGCAATATAAACTCTCTTGGCAGCACCAATAGCCAAATAAGCATTGATTGTAATGCCAATCAGCACTGCCATTGAAAGGCGCCTGCCAGCCAACTGTGGCGGCGGAGAGGCAACGCGTATCTTTACCAGAATATCAATACTAATTATCACTGTAGTTCTGTCTGTTGCGTTCCCATCTTTTCAGTCTGTGATGTCTCAGCTGCTCTTGTTGTATGTGTTTCCTACTTGCTCCCCTGTCTCTGCTACTTGAAGACCTTTGAA
>JAQSVH010231829.1:0-12799 GCA_029448705.1 Adansonia digitata
AGCATCAATATCGTGTATCCCAATAAGAAGAACATGATTGTAGTGCCCATAACAAAAAGAATGGAGATTATTACAAGTATCCAAGTTTTTCTTATTTCACGGATGAATGTTAATTATAAGAAAATGTTGGAAATAAAAGCTTTTCTTACTAACCCAAACCATCAATATCTTGTACCCCAATGTTAAGAACATGACTGTAGTGCCAACAACCAAAAGAATGGAGATTCTTACAACTATCCAAATTTATCTTATTTCACGGATGAACATTAAATATATGGAAAATGGTGGAAAGAAAAGCTTTTCTTGCAAATCCAAAGCATCAATATCGTGTATCCTAATGAGAAGAACATGATTGTTGTGCCATAACAAAAGGAATGGAGATTATTATGAATATCCAAGTTTGTCTCATTTCACGGATTGATATTAATTATAAAGAAAATGGAGGAAATGAATGCTTTTCTTGCAAATCCAAAGCATCAATATCGTGTACCCCAATGAGAAGAACATGATTGCAGTGCCCATAACAAAATGAATGGAGATTATTATAAGTATCCAGGTTTGTCTTATTTCACAAATGAACGTTAATTATAAGGAAAATGGAGGAAACAAATGCTTTTCCTGCAAATCCAAAGCATCAATATCATGTATCCCAATGAGAAAAACATGATTGTAGTGGCCATAACAAAAAGGGTGGAGATAATTACAAGTATCCAAGTTGTCTCATTTCACGAATGAACATTAATTATAAGGAAACAGGTGGAAAGAAAAGCTTTTTTTGCTAATCAAAACCTTCAATATTGCGTATCCTAATGTAGAGAACATGATTGTAGTGCCCAATAACAAAAAAATGGAGATTATTATAAGTATCCAAGTTTCTCTAATTCCAAGGATGAACATTAGTTCAAAGGAAAACGGTGGAAAAAAAAGCTTTTCTTGCAAATCCAAAGCATCAATATCATGTTTCCCAATAAGAAGAACATGATTGCAGTGCCCATAACAAAAAAAAAAAGAGACTATTACAAGAATCCAAGTTTATCTCATTTCACGGATGAACATTAATTCTAAGGAAAATGGTGGAAAGAAAAGCTTTTCTCGCAAATCCAAAGCATCAATATAGTTTACCCCAAAGAGAAGAATAAGATTGTAGTGCCCATAACAAAATTAATGAAGATTATTATGAGTATCCAAGTTTGTCTCATTCCACGAATGAACATTAATTATAAGGAAAATCCTGGAAACAAATGCTTTTCTTGCAAATCCGAAGCATCAATATTGTGTATCGCAATGAGAAGAACATGATTGCAATGCCCATAACAAAAAGAATGGAGATTATTAGGAGTATCCAAGTTTGTCTTATTTCATGGATGAACGTTAATTATAAGGAAAATGGAAGAAACAAATGTTTTTGTTGCTTATCCTAAGCATCGATATTGTGTTTTCCAATATGGAAGACTTGATTGTAGTGCTTATAACAAAAAGAATGGAGATTATTATGAGTATCCAAGTTTGTCTCATTTCGTTAATGAACATTAACTATAAGTAAAAATGGTAGAAAGAAAAGCTTTTCTTGCAAATCCAAAGCAACAATATCGTGCACCATGATGAGAAGAACATGATTATAGTGCCCATAACAAAAAGAATTGAGCTAATTATGAGTCTCCAAGTTTGTCTCATTTCACTGATGAACATTAATTATAAGGAAAATGGTGGAAAGAAAAGCTTTTTTTGCTAATCAAAACCTTCAATATTGTGTATCCTAATGTAGGGAACATGATTTTAGGCCCCATTAAAAAGAAAATGGAGATTATTATAAGTATTAAAGTTTTTCTCAGTCCATGGTTAAACATTAACTATGAGGAAAATGGTGGAAAGAAAGAAAAGCTTTTCTTGCAAATCCAAAGCATCAATATCATGTATCCCAATGAGAAGAACATGTTTGTAGTGCCCATAACAAAGGGAATGGAGATTATTATGAGTATCCAAGTTTGTCTCACTTTGCGAAAGAACGTTAATTATAAGGAAAGTGGTGGAACGAAAAGCTTTTCTCGCAAAACCAATGAAAGAATATTGTGTATCCCAATGAGAGGAACATGATTGTAGCACCCATAACAAAAAGAATGGAGATTATTACGAGTATCCAAGTTTGTCTGGTTTCATAGATAACATTAATTATAAGGAAAATGGTGGAAAGAAAAGCTTTTCTTGCAAATCCAAAGCTTTAATATCATTTAACCTAATGAGAAGAACATGATTGTAGCGCCCATAGCAGGAAGAATGCAGATTGTTACAAGTATCAAAGTTTGTCTCATTTTGTGGATTAATTATAAGAAAAATGGCTAAAAGAAATGCTTTTCTTGCTAATCCAAACCACCAATATCATGCATCCAAATGTAGAGAACATGATTGTAGTGCCAAATAACAAAAAAATGGAGATGATTATAAGTATCCAAGTTTGTTTCACTGCACGGATGAACATTAATTATAAAGAAAGTGCTAGAAAGAAAAGCTTTTCTTGCTAATCCAAAGATCAATATCGCCTATCCCAATGTGGGGAACATGATTGTAGTGACCATAGCAAAAAGAATGGAGATTATCACGGGTATCCAAGTTTGTCTCATTTCATAGATGAACATTAATTATAAGGAAAATAGTGGAAATAAAAGCATTTCTTGCAAATCCAAAGCATCAATATCGTGTATCCCAATGAGAAGAACATGATTTAGTGCCCATAACAAAAAGAATGGAGATTATTATGGGTACCTAAGTTTGTCTTATTCCACGAATGAACATTAATTATAACGAAAATGGTGGAAAGAAAAGCTTTTCTTGTATATCCAAAGCATCAATATTGTGTATCCCAATGAGAATAACATGATTGTAGTGCCCATAGCAAAAAGAATGGAGATGATTATGAGTATCCAAGTTTGTCTCATTCCACTGGTGGATATTAATTATAAGGGAAATGGTGGAATGAAATGCTTTTCTTTCAAATCCAAAGCATTAATATTGTGTATCCTAATGGAAAGAACATGATTGCAGTGCCCATGAAAAAAAGAATGGAGATAATTACAAGTATCTAAGTTTACCTCATTCCATAGACAAGCATTAGTTATAAGGAAAATGGTGGAAAGAAAAGCTTTTCTTGGAAATCCAAAGCATCAATATCGTGTATCTCCATGAGAAGAGCATGATTGTAGTACCTGTAACAAGAAAATGGAAATTATTATGACTAAGAACATGATTGTAGTGCCCAATAACAAAAAGATGGACATTATTACGAGTATCCAAGTTTGTCTCATTGCATGAATGAACATTAAATATAAGGAAAAAGTTGGAAAGAAAAGCTTTTCTTGCAAATCTAAGGCATCAATATAGTGTATCCCAATGACAAGAACATAACTGTAGTGCCCAAAACAAAAGGAATAGAGATTATTATAAGTATCTAAGTTTGTCTTATTTGACGGACGAGCATTAATTATAAGGAAAATGGTTGAAAGAAAAGTTTTTCTTGCAAATCCAAAGCATCAAAATCATGTATCCCAATGCAGAGAACATGATTGTAGTGCCCAATAACAAAAAAAAATGGAGATAATCATGAGTATCCAGGTTTGTTTTATTTCATGGATGAACATTACTTATAAGGAAAATGGTGGAAAGAGAAGCTTTTTTTGCAGTCCAAACCATCAATACCATGCATCCCAATGTAGAGAACATGATTGTGGTGCCCAATAAAAAAATGGAGATTATTACAAGTATCCAAGTTTATCTTGTTCCACGGAAGAACATTAATTATAAGGAAAATGGTGGAAAGAAAAGCTTTTCTTGTAGATCCAAAGCATTAATATCCTGTATCCCAATAAGAAGAACATGATTGTAGTGCCCATAACAAAAAGAATAGAGATTATTACGAGTATCCAAGTTTGTCTCATCATACAAATGAATATTATTTACAAGGAAAATGGTGGAAGAAAAGCTTTTCTTGCAAATCCAAAGCATCAATATCGTGCATCTCGATGAGAAGAGCATGATTGTAGTGCCTAATACAAAAAGAATGGAGATTATTATGAGTTTCCAAGTTTGTCTCATTTCATAGATGAACATTAATTATAAGGAAAATGTTAGAACGAAAAGCTTTTCTTGCTAATCTAAACCATCAATATCGTTTATCCCAATGTAGAGAACATGATTGTAGTGCCAACAACAAAAAGAATGGAGATTATTATGACTATCTAAGGTTGCCTTATTTCATAGGTGAATATGAATTACAAGAAAAATGGTGGAAAAAGAAGCTTTTGTCCAAGTTTGCCTCATTTCACAGATGAACACTAATTATAAGGAAAATGGTGGAAAGAAACAATTTTCTCGCTAATCCAGACCATCAATATAGTGCATCCCAATGTAGAGAACATGATTGTAGTGCCAAATAACAAAAAAATGGAGACTATTACGAGTATCCAAGTTTATCTGATTACACGAATGAACATTAATTATAAGGAAAATGGTGAAAAAAAAAGCTTTCCTTGCTAATCCAAAGCATCAATATTGAGTTTGCCAATGTGGAGAACATGATTGTAGTGCCCATAACAAAAAGAATGGAGATTATTACAAGTATCTATGCTTGTCTCATTTCACTGATTAACATTAATTACAAGGAAAATTGTGAAAAAAATGCTTTTCTTGCTAATCTAAACCATCAATATTATGCATCCCAATGTAGCTAACGTGATTGCAGTGCCAAATAACAAAAAAATGAAGATTATTATGAGTATCCAAGTTTGACTAGTTGCATGGACGAACATTAATTATAAGGAAAATAGTGGAAAGAAAAGCTATTCTTGCTAATCCAAAGCATCAATATAGTGTATCCCAATATGGGGAACAAGATTGCAGTGACCATAACAAAAAAAATGGAGATTATTATGAGTATCAAAGTTTGCCTCGTTTCACAGATGAACATTAACTATAAGGAAAATAGTGGAAGAAAAGCTCTTCTTGCAAATCCAAAGCATCAATATTGTGTATCCAAATGGGAAAAACATGATTGCAGTGCCCATAACAAAGACAATGGAGATTATTATGACTGTCCAAGTTTGTCTTATTTCATGGATAAGAATTAATTATAAGGAAAATGGTGGAAAGAAAAGCTTTTCTTGCAAATCCAAAGCATTAATATTGTGTATCCCAATATGGAGAACATGATTGTAGTACCCAATAACAAAAAAATGGAGATTATTATGAGTGTTCAAGTTTATTTCATTTCATGAATGAACATTACTTATAAGGAGAATGGAGGAAAGAAAAGCTTTTTTTTCACAATCGAAACCATTAATATCATGTATGCCAATGTAGAAAACATGATTGTAGTGCTAAATAAAAAAAATGAAGATTATTACAAGCATCCAAGTTTGTCTCATTTCACGGGTGAACATTAATTATAAGGAAAATGGTGCAAAGAAAAGCTTTTCTTACAAATCTAAAGCATCGAAATTGTGTATCCAAAAGAGAAAAACATAATTGTCATGCCCATACAAAAAGAATAGAGATTATTATATGTATCCCAATGAGAAAAACATGATTATAGTGCACACAATAAAAAGAATGGAGATTATTATAAGTATCCAAGTTTGTCTTATTTCATGGATGAACATTAATTATGAGGCAAATGCTAGAAAGAAAAGCTAGTTTTGCTGATCCAAAGCATCAATATTGTGTATCACAATGTGGGGAACAAGATTGCAGTGACCATAACAAAAAGAATGGAGATTATTACAAGTATCAAAGTTTGTCTCATTTCACGGATGAACATTAATAATAAGGAAAATGGTGGAAGAAAAGCTTTTTTTGCAAATCCAAAGCATCAGTATTGTGTATCCCAATGAGAAAAACATGATGCAGTGCCCATAACAAAAACAATGGAGATTATTATGAGTATCCAAGTTTGTCTTATTTCACATATAAGCATTAGTTATAAGGAAAATGGTGAAAATAAAAGCTTTTCTTGCAAATCCAAACCATCAATATCGTGTATCCCAATATGGAGAACACGATTATAGTGCCCAATAACAAAAAAATGGAGATTATTATGAGCGTTCAAGTTTGTTTCATTTCACGAATAAACACTACTTATAAGGAGAATGGAGGAAAGAAAAGCTTTATTTTTCAATCCAAACCATTAATATCATGCATCCCAATGTAGAGAACATGATTGTAGTGCCCAATAAAAAAATGAAGATTATTACGAGCATCCAAGTTTGTCCCATTTCATGGATGAACATTAATTATAATGAAAATGGTGCAAAGAAAAACTTTTCTTACAAATCCACGGCATCAACATTGTATATCCAAAAGAGAAAAACATGACTGTAGTGCCCATAACAAAAAGAACGAAGATTATTATGTGTATCCCAGTGAGAAAAACATGATTTTAGTGCCCATAAGAAAAAGAATAGAGATTATTATGAGTATCCAAGTTTGTCTCATTCCACAGATAAACATTAGAAGGAAAATTGTGGAAAGAAAAGATTTTCTTGCAAATCCAAAGTATCGATATCATGTATCCCAAAGAGAAGAACATGATTGTAGTGCCCATAACAAAAAGTATGAAGATTATTTCGAGTATCCAAGTTTGTCTCATTTCATGGATGAACATTAATTATAAGGAAAATGGTGGAAAAAAAAGCTATTCTTGCTGATCCAAAGCATCAATATCATCTATCCCAATGTAGGGAACAAAAATGCAGTGACCATAACAAAAAGAATGGAGATTATTACGAGTATCAAAGTTTATCTCATTTCACGGATGAACATTAACTATAAGGAAAATGGTGGAAGAAAAGCTTTTCTTGTAAATCCAAAGCATCAGTATTGTGCATCCCCATGAGAAAAACATGATTGCAATGCCCACAACAAAAAGAATGGAGATTATTATGAGTATCCAAGTTTGTCTTATTTCATAGATAAGCATTAGTTATAAGGAAAATGGTGGAAATAAAAGCTTTTTTTGCAAATCCAAAGCATCAATATCGTGTATCCCAATATGGAGAACATGATTATAGTGCCCAATAGCAAAAAAATGGAGATTATTATGAGTGTTCAAGTTTGTTTCATTTCACGAATGAACACTACTTATAAGGAGAATAGAGGAAAAAAATATTTTTTTTGCAATCCAAACCATTAATATCATGCATCCCAAAGTAGAGAACATGATTGTAGTGCCCAATAAAAAATGGAGATTATTACGAGCATCCAAGTTTGTCCCATTTCATGGATGAACATTAATTATAAGGAAAATGGTGCAAAGAAAAACATTTCTTACAAATCCAAGGCATCAACATTGTATATCCAAAAGAGAAGAACATGATTGTAGTACCCATAACAAAAAGAACGGAGATTATTATGTGTATCCTAATGAGAAAAACATGATTTTAGTGCCTATAAGAAAAAGAATGGAGATTATTATGAGTATCCAAGTTTGTTTCATTCCACAGATGAACATTAGAAGGAAAATTGTGGAAAAAAAGCTTTTCTTGCAAATCCAAAGTATCGATATCATGTATCCCAATGAGAAGAACATGATTGTAGTGCCTATAACAAATAGTATAGAGATTATTACGAGTATCCAAGTTTGTCTCATTTCATGGATGAACATTAATTAAAACGAAAATGATGGAAAGAAAAGATTTTCTTGCAAATTCAAACCATCAATATCGTGTATTCCAATGAGAAGAACATGATTGAGTGCCCATAAAAAAAGAAAGGAGATTATTACGTGTATCCAAGTTTGTCCTATTTCACAAATGACCATAAATTATAGGGAAAATAGTGGAGAGAAAAGCTTTTCTTGCTAATCCAAGCCATCAATATCGTGTATCCTAATGAAAGGAACATGATTGTAGTGCCGATAACAAAAAGAATGGAGATTATTATGAGAATCCAAGTTTGTCTCATTTCACGGATGAACATTAATTATAAGGAAAATGGTGGAAATAAAAGCTTTTCTTGCTAATCCAAACCATCAATATCTTTTATCCCAATGTAGAGAACAGGATTGGAGTGCCAACAACAAAAAGAATGGAGATTTTTATGACTATCCAATTTTGTCTCATTTCATGGATGATGAACATTAATTATATGGAAAATGATGGAAAGAAATGCTTTTCTTGGCAATCCAAAGCATGAATATTATGTATCCCAATGGGGAGAATATGATTGTAGTGCCGATAACAAAAAGAATGGAGATTATTGTGAGTATCTAAGTTTGTCCCATTTCATAGATGAACATTAATTATAAGGGAAATGATGGAAAGAAATGCTTTTTTTGCTGGCCTAAACCACCAATATCGTGCATCCCGATATAGAGAACATGATTGTAGCAGCAAATAACAAAAAAAATAGAGATTATTAAAAGTATCCAAGTTTGTCTCATTACACGGATGAACATTAATTAGAAGGAAAATGCTGGAAAGAAAAGCTTTTCTTGCTAATCTAAAGCATCAATACCATCTATCCTAATGTGGGGAACATGATTGTAGTGACCATAGCAAAAAAGAATGGAGATTATCATGGGTACCAAGTTTGTCTCATTTCACAGATGAACATTAATTATAAGGAAAATAATGGAAAAAATTGCTTTTCTTGCAAATCCAAAGCTTCAGTATCGTGTATCCCAATGAGAAAAACATGATTGTAGTGCCCATAACAAAAAGAATGCAGATTATTATGAGTATCCAAGTTTGTCTAATTTTAGGGATGAGCATTAATTATAAGGAAAATGGTGGGAAGAAAAGCTTTTCTTGTAAATCGAAAGCATCAATATTGTGTATCCTAATGTAGAGAACGTGATTGTAGTGCCTAATAACAAAAAAATGGAGATTACTATGAGTATTCAATTTTGTTTCATTTCACAGATGAACACTACTTATAAGGAAAATGGTGGAAATAAAACCTTTTTTGTTATCCAAACCATCCATATTGTGTACCTAATGTAGAGAACAAGATTGTAGTACCCAATAAAAAAATGGAGATTATTACGAGTATCCAAGTTTGTCTTATTCCATGGATGAACGTTAATTATCAAAAAAATGAAGGAAAGAAAAGCTTCCAAACCATCAATATCATGTATCCTAATGTAGAGAACATGATTGTAGAGCCTGGTAACAAAAAAATGGAGATTACTACGAGTATCCAAGTTTGCCTCATTTCATGGATGAATATTGATTACAAGGAAAATGGTGGAAATAATAGCTTTTCTTACAAATCCAAAACATCATTATCGTGTATCCTAATAAAAAGAACATGACTGTAGTGCCCATAACAAAAAGAATAGAGATTATTGCAAGTATCCAAGTTTGTGTCATTGCATGAATGAACAATAATTATAATGAAAATGGTGGAAAGCAAAGCTTTTCTTGCTAATCCAAAGCATCAATATCATGTATCGCAATGTGGAGAATATGATTCTAGTGCCTATGATGAAAAGAATGAAGATTACTACAGGTATCCAAGTTTATCTCATTTCAAGGATGAACTTTAATTATAAGGAAAATGATGGAAAACAAAGCTTTCCTTGCTAATCCAAAGTATCAATATCATGCATCCAAATATGGAGAACTTGATGGTAGTGACCATAATGTAAAAAACTGAGATTATTACAAGTATCCAAGCTTGTCTCATTTCACGGATGAACATTAATTTTAAGGAAAATGATGGAACGAAAAGCTTTTCTTGCAAATCCAAACCATCAATATCGTGCATCCCAATTAAAAGAACTTAATTGTAGTGCCCATAACAAAAAGAAAGGAGATTATTATGAGCATCCAAGTTTGTCTCATTCGACGATAAACATTAATTATAAGGGAAATGGTGGAATGAAAACCCTTTCCTGCAAATCCAAAGCATCAATTTCGCGTATCCCAGTGAGATGAACATGATTGTAGTGCCCATAACAAAAAGAATGGAGATTATACGAGTACCACGTTTGCCTCAATTCACGGATGAATAGTAATTATAAGAAAAATGGTGGAAAGTAAAGCTTTTCTTGCAAATCCAAAATAGCAATATCGTGAATCCCAATGTAGAGACCATGATTGTAGTGCCCAACAACAAAAAATTTAGAGATTATTGTGAGTATCTAAGTTTGCCTCACTTCACAGATGAACTTTAATTATAAGGAAAAAGGTGGAAAGAAAAGCTTTTCCTGCTAATTCAAAGCATCAATATCGTGTATCCCAATATGGAGAACATGATTGTATTGCCCATAAGAAAAAGAATAGAGATTATTACAAGTATCTAAGTTTGTCTCATTTCACGGATAAACATTAATTATAAGGAAAATGGTGGAAATAAAATCTTTTCTTGCAAATCAAAAGCATGGATATCGTGTATCCCATGAGAAGAATATGATTGTAGTGCTCATAACAAAAAAGAATGGAGATTAATATGAGTATCCAAGTTTGTCTCATTTTGCAGATGAACATTAATTATAAGGAAAATGCTAGGAATAAAAGCTTTTCTTGCTAATTCAAGCCATCAATATCGTGTATCTTAATGTAAAGAACATGATTGTAGTGCCAACAACAAGAAAAATGGAGATTTCTGCGACTTTCCAAGTTTATTTCATTTCGCGGATGAACATTAATCATAAGGAAAATTATGGAAGGAAAGGCTTTTCTTGCTAATGGAAAGCATCAATATCATCTATACCAATTAGAAGAACATGATTGTAGTGCCCATAACAAAAAGAATTGAGATTATTACGAGTATCCAAGTTTGTCTCATTTCAAGGATAAACATTAATTTTAAGGAAAATGGTGAAAAGAAAAGCTTTCCTTGCAAATCCAAATCATCAATATCATGTACCCCAATGAGAAGAACATGATTGTAGTGCCCATAACAAAAAGAATGGAGATTATTATGAGTATCCAAGTTTATCTTATTTTATGATTGAGCATTAATTATAAAGAAAATGGTGGAAAGAAAAACATTTTTTACAAATCCAAAGCATTAATATCATGTCTCTTAATATAGGGAATATGACTATAGTGCCAACAAAAAAAAAAAGAATGGGAATTTTTTGGACTATCCAAGTTTGTCTCGTTTCATGGATAAACATTAATTATAAGGAAAATGGTGGAAAGAAAAGCTTTTATTGCTAATCCAAAGCATCAATATCGTGTATCCCAATGTGGAGAACATGATTCTGGTGCCCATAACAAAAATAATGAAGATCATTATGAGTACCCAAGTTTGTCCATTTCACGGATGAACATTAATTATAAGAAAAATGGTGGAAAAAAAAACTTTTCTTGCCAATCCAAAGCATCAATATTGTGTATCCCAATGAGAAAACATGATTGTTGTGCCCATAACAAAAGGAATGGAGATTATTACGAGTATCCAAGTTTGTCTCATTTCACAGATGAACATTAATTATAATGAATTTGTCTCATTTCACGGATGAACATTAATTATAATGAAAATAGCAGAAAGAATAGCTTTTCTTGCAAATCCGAAGCATCAATATCGTGAATCCCAATGTAGAGACTGTGATTGTAGCACCTAATAACAAAAGATGTGGAGGTTATTGCGAGCATCCAAGTTTGTCTCATTCTATAGATGAACTATAATTATAAGGAATATGGCAGAATTAAAAGCTTCTCTTCCAAACCCAAAGCATCAATATCGTTTATCCCAATATGGAGAATGTAATTGTAATGCCCATAACAAAAAAAATGGAGATTATTGCGACTATCCAAGTTTGTCTTTGTAAATATGAACATTAATAATAAGGAAAATGGTGGAAAGTGAAGCTTTTCTTGCTAGTCCACGCATCAACATCGTGTATCCCAATCCGGAGAACATGATTGTATTGCCTATGACAAAAGGAATGCAGATTATTACGAGTATCCAAGTTTGTCTCATTTGACGGATGAACTTTAATTATAAGGAAAATGATGGAAAGCAAAGCTTTTCTTGCTAATCCAAAGCATCAATATCATGTATCCCAATGTGGAGAACATGATGGTAATGACCATAATAAAAAGAAATGAGATTATTACGAGTATCCAAACTTGTCTCATTTCACAGATGAACATTAATTTTAAGGAAAATGATGGAATGAAAAGCTTTTCTTGCAAATTAAAAGCATCAATGCCGTGTATCCCAATGAAAAGAACATGATTGTAGTTCCCATAACAAAAAAATGAAGATTATTATAAGCATCCAAGTTTGTCTCATTCAATGGATGAACATTAATTATGAGGGAAATGGTGGAATGAAAAGCTTTTCATGCAAATCTAAAGCATCAATATCATGTATCCCAATGAGAAGAACATGATTGTAGTGCCCATAACAAAAAGAATGCAGATTATTAAGAGCATCCTTGTTTGTCTCAATTCATAGATGAACATTAATTATAAGGAAAATGGTGGAAACAAAATCTTTCTTGCAAATCAAAAGCATGAATTTCATGTATCCCAATAAGAAGAACATGATTGTACTGCCCATAACAAAAAGAATGGAGATTATTTTGAGTAGCCAAGTTTGTCTTATTTTGCGGATGAACATTAATTATAAGGAAAATGCTAGAAATAAAAGCTTTTCCTGCTAATCCAAGCCATCAATATCGCATATCCTAACGTAAAGAAGATGATTGTAAGGTCAACAATAAGAAGAATGGAGATTTTTGTGACTATCCAAGTTTGTTTCATTTCAAAGAGGAACATTAATCATAAGGAAAATGGTGGAAAGAAAGGACTTTCTTGCCAATCCAAAGCATTTATATCGTGTATACCAATTAAAA
>JAQSVH010231839.1:0-12798 GCA_029448705.1 Adansonia digitata
GAAATATTTCATCAAGAAAAATACTAATCTTGAAAATATTTAAACACAAGCTAATTAAGCTTAAGTTTTAGTTATATGAAAACTAATGATTAATTCAAAGCTAATATAGCTAACACATAAAGATGGCATATGTAACCTCCATGCATAGGATGCATGCAACTTTTTGATACAACAATTTATGGTGACACATCGTAAAAAGTTATTATCTTGCGTATATTTCCTTTCATCTAGTAGGTATAAAACAATTGATCTCATAAGTTGTAAGTATAAAGATACTTAGGGATAGCATATGGGTGCTTGTTCTGGTAACAAGTTCACTGAATATGACCTGCTATGAGAGTTCCATTTAATATTTCACTCAAGTGTCTATTATTGGAAAAATAAAATAGTTTGCTCAACAAAATTTAAAAAAAAATTTAAATCGAATCATTTTTAAATTATGTTGTTATATACAATAAAACCACCATAGTCAATTACGTGAGTTGTAGATCTAAATATGGCTTCCAAGAATTCTTAGATTCGTGTGAAAGCTTCAATCGACTAGCTTTCTCCACTATTCTCTAATTCTTGAATGGTAAAGTGTGTAGGAACTCTTTGCCTTGATCTACTCCAAATTTGTATGGCTTGATTCTCCTTGAAAACGACCTTTGTGCCAACAGGTTAAAAATCATGAGATGTTATGATTAGAAACCCTAAGGGTGGCACAAATGGTTTAACCTAAAACCTAAACATATTCATCTTATTTATACCAAGTAACAAGGTAGCCTTAATTTTAAGTTTTAATTAAAATTATCATTTTACTACCTCAATAAAACCCCTATATATCGCGCTAACCTTAATATAGGAGTCCACCAAGTTTTTGGGCAAACCCAAGTATATATATTTATGGCCCAATTTATTTTATGAAATTTAGCTTGTTTACCTGAATACTAATTAATTCTAATTAAATTGTTAATGTTATTTAGCCCGATAATTTTTCATAACTCCAATTCTAATTTGAAATAAAATCATGGTGGCTTTATTTGAATAGAATAGATTATCAAAAATGAAATTAACTATAGTAAAATAACTAATTTAACCGCAAATTAAAAATAAATAAATAAAATAATTTTTAAATTTATTTGGAGTATTATTCACATTTAATTTATAAATAAATATTTAAATAATAGATATTAAATTAATTATATAAATAATTAATTTCCTATATCTGTCTAATTTAAATTAATTCCTATATTTATCATAAGATAAGTATAATTAATTAATTGAAATTACTAATTCTTGTCTAAATAAATATTTAACCAAATTAAATATATACTCTAAATAGATAACACAAAAAATTATCTTTTATTTATTTACCGAAGCAAATACCTACTCCTATTAAAAGGTGTGTATCCAATGCACTACTCACCATATTGAGAATCATCGATTTTGGGTTTTTCGATCAATAACCATCTGTAAGGGATTGTATTGAGCTAGTGGAGAGACCAATTAGACATATATAGTTAGGCTCCAATAATCTATGTTTTAATTATTTTGCACCGAATAATTAATCACTTAATTTTAGTCTCCAAGTCGTATCATTAAAGACCTGAGACTTCACTTCTAATATATACTGCATTATGTAAGCTTTACAAATAACCTTATAGTCTGATGACCTTGTCACATGTGTAATATCCTTATATGATATTCGTGATCAACTTAAGGTTAAAAGTTCGTTTTACCTACTTGATTACCTTATCTTAAAGTTCTATTATACTCTTTATGTGAAAATGATTGTTTACCACATTTGAACAATTTATCATTTAATAAACGTATGAATAAGGCCTTCTTTATTTTACTATTCCATATAATGCCTTCTAAGAGGATAACCTTAACTTTTTGTAGGAGCTATGGTTCCATATCTATAAGTGCAGCTCTTATTGAACGTATAAGTCATGTGCCTTAGAAACTGGCCTAGTAGCTTACTGTTTTGAGACGCTTTAGCCTTTGAAACGTTAAAGTGTGCAAGTTAGCTATATGGAGTCAATTACTTACTTAAGATTAAGGTAATTAAACAATGAATGTGAAAAGTTAAATAATCTAAGTAAGTGGACTTATTAAAGGATTAATAGCACTTTGGTCCAGCTCAATATATCACCACTTCTAGGCAATATATCTATGTCTCTACTTAGATGTCAATTTGCTCCAGATGGCTAGGACAAGCCATTTCTCCAATTGATTTAGATGACATAATAGTCTTCACATAGGTTAATTACTCACATTAACCATATAGACTTTGGAATATCAATTTAAACTACTTACCTTAGAATATTGTCTTCCCACATATAAAGTCCACTATATGCAACATTCTAATAGTATAAACAAAAGTAGTCAATGAACCATATTTGCTTACATTTACTCTAGCATGTAAATCTAAATGAGGATGAAATAGCAAAGATATAATGAAACCTTGAATATGTAAACATGAATAATCAGGTCAAACTATAGAAATGCATAAAAATGTCTTTCATCCTTAGGGTATTCCTAATATCTATGGAAATACTCTCACGTGTCAGTAATATAAGTGATCTTTAGACTAATGACTCCAGGTCATTTCATATAAGAAGTGTCATGTTTTGGTTCCATCATAAACAAGTCCATAAAAGATGGGTGCTTATGGTAGGGTGGTTGTAGGTATGGCATGAATCATATGGTAGGTGAATGAATGGTCTAGAGAGGATTCATCACCCCAAGTGATAGAAAAGGACGTATCTCACATGTACATAGCCTATGTTAACTCAAAGTCCTTGGCCTAGGTAATATTGATTATGGAGTTAACACATAAGGGTTGCATGCTAATATGAATCAGTTAAAAGTAGACACTAAACCATGCTGTTGGTAACTCTAGGACATATGATAAAAGGATATTTATTACATTTAGATACTGAACACTTAGCTTGTTAAAACCATATTGACACTTTTAACATGTTAGGTAGGCATGATTTATTGCTAGATGTCAATCTTGGTCTAAAAATATAAAATTTTTGGATTGGGCTATTTTATATTTCTTGCTAATACGACATGGGCCTAATGGGTCACCCACATAAGGCTTATTAGTAGAAATTAAATTAAGACTAGATTTATATGTTTAATACAAGTAATGGTTACTTAGGCCTAATTTGAGTAAGTTCACATAGGTTGGGAGCAAAATTTTAATTTCTCAGAAATTAAAATTTTAAATTCTAGACTATATAAACCCATGTTTGTCATCACTCATAGTTGATTAAAGACTTTAAAAATTAACCAAGATAGACTTAGAAAACTTGATTTGTGATTTACCTTAGAAACTTTAAGGAGTTAGCTCAATATTGCTTTCTTGAAGAGGAAAATTTTTTTCCTCTCTAGTTTTTGATTGTTAAGTCAAGTTCTTTTAAGTGCAAGGGAAGATTCGTTGAAGGTAAAAAAACCTCTTCCTTATTAAAGGTTTTTCAGGTCACCTGTGTGGATAACCATTAGAGGTTGGATGCTTGGCCAACTTTGGTTTACAACAACTAGGCTCAATGTTTCTTGTATTTAGGTCATGGAATTGTTGAAAGGCTTTCCAAGATTGAGGTATGTTTTCTTGAATAGCTCTATAGGTTTCTTGATCTAAAAGATCAATTAATATCATGCATGATGATCTTGTTTAGAAAGTCTCAGATTAGGGTCTTTAATTTGTTTCCACTGCCACGTTTATATATTAGTTATAAAAATTTTGTAATAAGATTACTTGCTGCCCTAAGACCTTTTTACAACTACCTGGATAATCGATTCAGGATATGGATCACACTTATGTAATGACATAAGTTTCTTAAAGAATAGAAAAAAATTAGGCTTAAATGAGGTAGTTCTAAGGATAGATAATAGAGTAAAAGTTGCAACCATTGGCATTAGAGCTTGTACCTTATTTTTATTATCTTTAGACATGACCTGAGAACTAAAAGAATGTCTTTATGTTCCTAGATTATCAAAAAACATCATTTTAGTATCATACCTCATTGATAGTGATGATTTTGAGTTTAGAATGAAAAATAATAATTGCATTATCATTCTCAATGACATGGTCTATGGATAAGCCTTATTAAAAAATGGACCATTTGTGTTGGATCCAAAAATACCTTTATTCAACATCAATGTGAAGAAAACAGAGAAAAAAAATCTAAAAAAGACTTATATCTAGCACTGTAGGCTTAGGCATGTCAATAAGGCTCGAGTAGCCAAGTTACATAAATAAGTTTACCTCAACCTATTTGATTATGAATCATATAAGACATGTGGATGTTATCTCCTTGGCAAGATAGCCATGACTCATTTCACTGGTAAAAGTGAAAGGGTTGGCGATTTATTGGGCCTAATACATTTTGTTGTTTGTGGACCAATGAACACATGATTAGAAATGAGTACTCTTACTTCATTACCTTTATTGATGATTACTCTTGGTTTGCGTATGTGTACTTCATGAAGTGCAAGTTCAAAGCTTTTAAAAAGATCAAAGAATTTAGGATTGAACTAGAGAAACAAATTGTTAAGAGAATTTTGACTCTTAAATATGATCAAGAAAGAGAATACTTAAGTTAGGAATTCTTGTGTCATCTGACAGAAAATGGTATTTTGTCATAATGGACTCTACCCGAAACTCCATGACACAACAAAGTGTTTGAAAGGAAAAACAAACCTTGTTGGACATGATTCATTCCATGATGTCGAAGGTAGAATTTCTGATATCTCTTTAGGGATATGCTTTAGAAATTGCTATTTATCTTCTAAATAGGGATCCAACCAAATCTGTGGATAAGATATTATATGAGATGTGCCATGGTAAAAAACCATAGATTTTTCATCTTATAATTTAGGGTTGTCCAGTGTATGTAAGGCAAATAGCATCTGACAAGCCTGAAGCTTGGTCAGAAAGATGTAAATTTGTGGGATATCTAAAGGAAACATCTAGATACTATATGAGTTATTATCAAGATGTTTCACAACATGTTGTTTTCATGGAGAAAGCGTTTCTACTAAAAACCATAAATTGACGCTTCTTTGGAACCGACATTGAAGGACAAAGCATTAGATGCTCCACCCAAAAACTCAAAAAACACAAGTACTCCTACAATTAGGTAGGATAAGGCAAGCTTTAAAGAGATATAGATTTCTAATGAAATAGGAAGGCTTGCCTTATGATATTGATCCTAGCATTTATAAGGAAGCAATGTTTGATATTGATTCTGAGAAATCATTTGTTCCCATAAAGTCTGAGATAGATACCATGGATGTCAACTATGGACTTTGGTTGACCTATCCAAAGGGATAAAATCCATAGGGTGCAAATAGGTCTTTAAGAGAAAGATTGATATGGATGGTAAAGTGCAAACATATAAGGCTAGACCAATGGCGAAAGGTTATCATTAAGTTGAAGGCATTGATTATGAAGAAACCTTTTCACTAGTTACCATGGTAAAATCCATTCAGATATTACTTGTAATAGTCATATGTTATGATTATGAAATTTGGTAAATGGATGTAAAAAATAGCATTCCTTAATGGTAAACTACAAGAGAAAGTGTATATGATATAACCCGAAGGTTTTATATCCATGTTAAATTTGAATCAAGTATGTAACCTAAGAAGATCCATTTATGGACTAAAACAAGTATTGCGGAGTTGGAACATTAGATTTGTTGAAACAATTAAAATATTTGGCTTCAAGAAAAATCCTAATGATCCATGTGTTTATAAGAAGATAAATAGGCAAGCAATTATTTTCTTACTGCTATATGTTAACATATTTGCTTATAGGAAACAACATACCTATGCTATAGATCACTAAGGTTTGGCTGTCCAAACAATTCTCTATGAAAGATTTGGGAGAAGTATTATTTATTTTGGGAATTAAGATCTATAAAGATAGATCAAAATGAATGCTAGGTTTGTCCCAATCTTTATACATAGACAAGATTCTTAAAAAGGTTAAGATGAAAATCTCCAAGAGATGAAACTTGTTTATGGTTCATGGTATGCATTACTTGAAAGAAACATGTTCTAAAACATTAGATTCAAACGCACGGATGGATGAAGTTCCATATGCCTTGGCAGTTGAATCCATTATGTATGCCATGTCATGCACTAGACCAGATATATCATGTGCTTTAAGTATCACAAACAAATACCAAAACAATCATAGTTACATCATTAGACTACTATGAAGAATAACCTAAAGTACTTACAAAGAACTAAGGATATCTTTTTGGTTTATACAGGGGTTAAGCTCTAAGTAAGGGGCTACACTGATGCTAGCTTCTAATCAGATTGGAATGACTACAAGTCATAAAATGGATATATATTTACCCTTAACAAAACTGCAATTAGTTATAAAAGTTCCAAATAGGTGATAAATAAAGATTCAGCAAGTGAAGCTGAATACATCTTTGAGTGTGAGGTTGCAAAGAAGGTAATTTAGATGAAGAAGTTGATTACTGAACTTGATGTGATTCCAAGCATTGTCGATCCAGTACCACTTTACAGTGATAACAATGGAGCCACAACATAAACGAAGGAACCAAGGTCTCATCATAAATCCAAACACATATTATGGTGATCTCATGTTATTAGAGACATAATAGAAAGATGTAATGTTAGTATGGAATGAGTACTAACTAAGGACAAAGTAGTTGATCCTTTCACTAAGGTTCTGTCCCAATAGAAACATGATTGTCATATGAAGAGTATGAGACTTAAACATATAGGTGATTGGCTTTAGTGCTAGTAGGAGATTGTTAGTTTGAGCCTTGCAAGCCAATCAATTGCATTTGTAATACACTAGCATTTGGTTAATTCATGTAACATTCATTATATTTGTTTAATATAATATGATATATTTCTTTATCTATAAGATTGGTATATTATTAGTTGTTTAAATCTTATGTAGATAAAGCCCATGAACCATATTGGCTTTGCAAAGGAATTATAATGAGTTATTACTATGAGATCTCTATGCATCAAAGTCACATTTCTAAAAACACTCATTGTCATCATATTGGCAAGACACAGCATTGATAATGCATAACGACCGACATATGTAAGCCTTAATGCATTGGATGGATACAACTAATCTCATAAGTTGAAGTGTAAAGATACTTGGAGAGATTATATGGGTGCTTGTTATGGTAACAAGTTCACTGAACATGACCAACTATGAAAGCTCCATTTGGTATTTCACTCAAGTGTCTATGGAAATACTCTCATGTGTTAGTAATGTAAGTGATCCTTAGACTTATGATACTAGGTCACCTTATACGTGAATTATCATACTTAGAGATCATCATAAATTGGTTTGCTATAAATAAATACCACATAAGGGTGGTTTTAGGTATGGTATGAAGCATATGGCTCATGTTAACTTAAACACCTTGGCTAAGGCAATACGATTATGGAGTTAACAAATAGAGGTTGCATATAATAGGCAAAAACTAAACAATTTACCAAACTTTTCCCTATTTTGGGATATATTATGAAAGGATTGAATAACATTGAAATACTATACACTCAAGGGCTTGTCAAAACCAATTTGACTCTTCCTACATATCGGGTGGCCATTATGCATTACTGGATGTCAATCTTAGTCTATAAATACAAATTATTCTTAATCAACTAAATTTATATTTATTATGATGGAGGCCTAATGGGTCACATACATAAGGGTGATTTTATGATGTTAAAATGAGGTAGGGATTAAATTACATGAAGAGTAAAAGTTACTCCGATATTTTTTAAATTATTAAAAAATAAGGGGCCAAAGTGTAAATATGCAAAATCTCAACCTTGGGTGTTTAAACCTTACTTTGTACCATCCCTAAGACAAGCAACACCCTAGATTGCTATTTTCATCTTCCCAAAAGAGAATTTATGCCACCTTGTTCCTGTTATGCCATCTTTTTTTCAGCTTTTGGTAGGAAATTGTTTCTTCAATGATTGTCTTGATTTTGGTGCATAGAGTGATCATTTAGGGAATATTTTTGAAACCTAATCTATTAGCATGGATTTTGGCATAGAGGAGTCTCTTCCTTACAAAAGATTTTTGAGTCACCTGTGTGGATCAACATTAAAAGTTAGATGTGTGGACAACTTTGGTTTACGACAATCAGGCTCGATGGACATCTTTAGGTTGAGGTATGAAATCAAATTTTTTCCTTCTTGTTTTATAGAGATCAGTCAAGATGCTTATAAGTTAATCCTGTTCAGTAGGTTTCGCTGCATTGTTTTGAGTTTTTTGATTTTAATAATTTTTTTTTTCTAAATCAATTTCTCCAAATTTGAGCAGTAGGTATTTGATGCCTAAGAGAAGATTCTTCAAGTGGTATCTGAGCCTCCTTGTTAGCCTTGATTGATCATAAACTTGGTTGTTGCCAATAGTAAAATAATATTCCTTTAGATTAGTCTATTTGGTATGATTTAGTCTTGAATTTTTTTTTGAAAATTTTGCACACTTACAGAATGATAATAATATGTTTATAATCATCTTTTAATTATATAAAATTAGTTTTAATAGTTTTACAGTGATTAAATTTGATTAGGCATGCTTGAGTGTTGTTTGCGCAAAAATTGCTTTGGTTTGGGGGTTTTCGAGCAACCTGAAAATTTTAGAATTTTGGTTGCTACTTGGTGAGACTTTTTTCATGTTTTCTAGTCTTGGAAGAGACATGAAAAGTTCATGAAACTTTTTGGAAAAGTCAAAAAGAGGTTTGGTTTGAAAATGTTTTGAATTAGTGCCATTTAGGATGCTATATGTGCGCATACTTCATGGATGTGTTCGGACCAGCCCCTTGACACCTTATTTGTGGCATTAATGGCAGCATATGATGCTGAAATTTGCAGCAAAAATTTTAGGTTTAGTGGGAGTGAACCATTGGTGGTTGCTTGGCATTCGAATGGTCAATAGAGGACACCATAGTGGGTGGTAAACCCTGGAGAATTGTAGTCCTCCTTTGCACCAACCTCCTAGGTTATTGGAAGTTTGTTCTTACTAGGACTCTATATACTGAGGTTAATTTGATCAGCCAAGATAAAGATAGTTTATTAAAGAAGAAAAGGAAAGGATAATCTAGTTAAAAGTTATCTAGTTAGGCATAAATGGGGTCTTATATTTGATAAGATTTAATTCAAATAAAATTCTTATTTATCACCAAGCTAAAATTATCCAATTAATTATATTTTAAATTGTTTAAGACAAGATTGGATAATGTTTTAATTTAAATGATTTAATCATAATTGGATTAGGTGTTGCCCTAATGAGATTAGGATAAACATTAATCATCTAGGAAATTAATGTTTCTTAATTAAATTAAGACAAGATCAAAGATACTATTTTAAATTAGCAACTATAAATTAAGTTAATATTTATTTAAATATATTTATAACTATTGCAGCTGCATCAGATGGTTATGGACTTGGGCCTAATATGATTGTAGATGGTTGATTGTTTATATGTATTTTAAATAGGGTTTTGTACCTTGCCTTATCTTTATTATTTTTAGGTATGTAATATTCTTTTCTCATTTAATTCCCCTTAAATGAACTTAAGGTTTCTTTATTATAAATGTCATGCAAGTGTAAAGTTAGGATTAGTCACGAAAAATTTTATATCCTGAAGATGGAGATCCAATCAAAGGCACCATGAAACTTGGGAGGTCATAAAAAGACTTATGAAGACTTTGTTTTTAATCACCTAAGAATTGACCAAGTAATCTCCTTCGGTGGCTCGAGGAGATTACATTAGTAAAGTCCATAATCATCCAAGTAGTTTGCATGACAGTATATTTATTTTTTTGTGATAATATAACATGCTATGCATGTAAATATGATGAGACCTTAAATTAATAGATAAAATGAACAAACAAAATCCCTTATACAATATTGAATCACATGCTACGCATGATAAAGCCACCTTCATTATTCATAGCAAGATACCTAAGTTTTGGCAGTGGGGATTTGTTGAGTCACTTAAGGTCTTTGCCACCTACACTGCTTGAGTTATGTATAATGGGTCTTATTCAACTAATGTTGTCTTGTCCGGTAGTGTACAACATGATTGTATAGCATTAGAGGTGACGGTTAGGCGAAATGCATATGATACATTTAGGCAAAGAGTTGCAACCTAGCTGACCTAGGAGTTGCATAGAGATTCAATTAGTAAGTTATGTTACCCACCCAACTAGGCTTGTTGGGATTTGTTGAGTCACTCAGGGTTGCAACATGTTGAGAGGGGCCCTAGCCTACTAGAAATACTTTAAAGACATTTCAGTATAATAGTGAGGGCTATTACAAAAAATTAGTGGGAGGGCCAATAAAGATTTAATACATTATCTATATTGGTTTAATACATGAAAAACTAATTAACACTTATTTCATACTAGGTTGTTGATAACGATAACTATGATAACTATACTGCAAGGTATACTTGACACCATTAGCCTAAAGTGTTTGGACTAGCATGTCAAATTAAGAAAAGTTCTCAATAAAAGAAAGTTAGCTGACTTTTAAATGATAGAGTTGAATTACTCTACTATTAATTACACTACCTAAATATTGATTCAGGATATGCATCACACTTATGGAATGACATAAGTTTGTTAAAGAATAATAAAATATTGGGCTCAAATGAGATAGTTCTAAGAATAGGTAGTGAAACAGAAGTTGCATCCCCTACCATTGGAACTTGTAACATGTTGAGTATAATAGTGAGGGCTATTGAAGACATGTTGGGATTTGTTGAGTCATTCAAGGTTGCAACATGTTGAAAGGGGTCCTAGTCTACTAGAAATACATTAAAGACATTTCAGTATAATAGTGAGGGCTATTACAAAAAATTAGTGGGAAGGCCAATAAAGATTTAATACCTTATCTATATTGGTTTAATACATGAAATACTAATTAACACTTATTTCATACTAGGTTGTTGATAACAATAACTATGATAACTGTACTACAAGGCATACTTGATGCCAATAGCCTAAAGTGTTTGGACTAGTACGTCAAATTGAGAAAAGCTCTCAATAAAAGGAAGTTAGCTAACCTTTAAATGATAGAGTTGAATTACTCTACTATTGATTACACTACCTGAATAATTGATTTAGGATATGTATCACCCTTATGTAATGAAAAAAGTTTGTTAAAGAACAGTAGAATATTGGGCTCAAATGAGATAGTTCTAAGAATAGGCAGTGAAGCAAAAGTTGTATCCCCTACCATTGGAACTTGTACCTTATTATTGTTTTCAAGCATGACCTTGGAACTAAAAGAATGTCTGTATTTTCTTAGATGGTCTAGAAACATCATTTTAGCATCATACTTCACTGATATGATGATTTCGAGTTTAAAATGAAAGGTAATAGTTGCACTATCATTCTAAATGACATGGTCTATGGAACGACCTTATTAAAGAGTGGATTATTTGTGTTGGATCTAAAAATGCCTTTCATTGGTAAAAGTGAAAGGGTTGTTGATTTATTAGGCCTAATACATTTTGATATGTGGACTAATGAACACAATGGCTCAAAATGGGTATTCTTAGTTCACTACCTTTATCGATGATTACTCTAGGTATAGGTATGTGTACTTAATGAAGAACAAGTGTCTAGCTTTTGAAAAGTTCAAAAAGTTTAGGGATGAAGTAAATAAACAAACTGGGAAGAGGACTCTAACTCTTAGATTTGCTTGAGAGAATATTTAAGTCAGGAATTCTTAGGTCATTTGATAGAAAATGGTTTTCTATCACAATGGACTCCATCTGGAACTCTACAACATAACACAGTGTTTGACAGGAGAAACCAAACCTTGTTGGTCATGGTACGTTCCATGATGTCTAAGGTAGACCTTTGATATATTTTTAGGGATATGCCTTAGAAACTGTTACTTATATTTTAAATAAGGTTCCAACCAAATATGGGGGATAAGACACTATATGAGATGTGGCATGGTGAAAGACTATATATGTTTCATATTAAGATTTGGGGCTATTTAGCTTATGTGAAGCAAACAGTGTCTGACAAGTTTGAACCTAAGTCAGACAGATGTAAATTTATGGGATATTCCAAAAGAAACATCTAGATATTACTTTTATGTCCCGTCGAGAGTTGCTTCAAAACATGCTATCTTTATGGAGAAAAAGTTTCTACTAGAAGAGTTTAGTGGGAGTAAGATTAATCTTGAAAAAAAAATTCAAAAACCATAAATTAACACTTTTTAGAACCAAAGTTGAGGGATAAAACATTAGATGCTACCCAAAACTCAAGAGATCTAACAATCAAGTAGGATTAAACAAGCTCTAAAAGGATACGGATTTCTGATGCACTAAAAAGGCTTGCCTTGTTATACTGAATCTAGCACTTATGAGGAAGCAATGTTTAACATTGATCATGAGAAATGGCTTAATGCCATGAAGTCTAAGATAGGCGCCATGGATGTCAACCAAGGATGGACTTTGGTTGACCTACTCGAAAGGATAAAACCTGTACGGTGCAAATGGGTCTTTAGGAGAAAGACCAATATAGATGATAAAGTGCAAATGCATAAGCACAAACTATTGGTGAAAGGTTATTATCAAGTTAAAGGCTTTGATTATGAAGAAAACTTTTCACCAGTTGCCATAGTAAAATCCATTTGGATATTGCTTGCAATAGTTGCATATTACGATTAAAAGATTAGGCAAATGGATGTAAAATCAACATTCCTTAATGGGAATCTACAAGGTGAATATGACTAGCTCAAAAGTTTTATATCCAAGTCAAA
>JAQSVH010231860.1:0-12797 GCA_029448705.1 Adansonia digitata
GTTCCCAACAGCTAAAGAAATAGAGATACAAAAATTAATCAAGCATTGAACAACAAAAGCTCAAAAGTCTTCAAATTTTTCATTTTACTTGTATGAAATTCATATTTTTCTGAGTCTATTTGTATCTCCTTCATCATGTACTTAAAATCCAGCAAACATCCACCTACTAGAGGTTCAATTTGTTTACAAAATACTTCATTCATATCACAAAAGGGGTTGTGTAAAAGTGAGTGAAAATATTTTAGAATTTAGGGTAGAATTCTTAATGGGTTTGAAAAGTTCTATCTAAGCCTTAAAAGATAGTGGTGTAAGGTTATACCTTAGCCTTAAAGGTAAAAAATTTGACTAGTGAATTGTGGGAATCATCTTAGAAGAAAGTATAAAGAAGTAAGGATATAGGTGTCGAGTACAAGGACCGAACCTCTATACATTAATTGTTTTTTTTTCTTACCCTTAACTCCTTTTATTTTCAATTTACTTCAAATTGATCAAGTTTTTGTAGAACTAATTCACCCCCTCTTGTTCAATCTTTTCTTTGAGCTAACATATATGATTGCTAGGATACTTGTATGTCAAAAGTACACATTAGGGTTAGGTCCATCATTTTGGACCATTTTCGAGTCTTAGGTTTTTTAGGTTTTTTATTAATATTTATAAAAAATTAGAATTTTTGTAAATTAAGGCAATATCTTTGATGTTAAAATAATACATGAAATTCCTATCAGAATATGTTAGGGGTTCTATGGATTATTTTAATAATGAGATACCATTTTTTAAATTATGAAAATTAGGATTTTCTATGAATTTCAAAAAAATAAAACCTTTCGTATTCCATCAGCTTTCCGGCGGGATATGAAAGAGAATGATAAAAAGCTTTCATGTTCTCTTGGTTCTCCGAGAAGGTATGAAAGATATTTTGATTTTCAAACAAATATTAGAACTCGATTTTTTCATCCAAAATAATAAATTTATTTCATAGAATTTAAATTTTGACATAAGGGAATTATAATTAAATATCAAATATTGAAATTAATAAAAATCAAAAATTATGTTAACACGTAGATTAATAAGGTACTGATTGTCAGCCATTGCAAGAAGGTCGATCCTTACTTATAATTATAACTGAGTCCTGCACCTTTTCAAGTGATCTTTGGTATGAGCACAGAGCTTAGAGTTTTTTTTTAAGGGTTTCATAGCCCTCGAAATGCGAACTCCAATAGGTGACCCATCTCTTGGCCAAATAAGATTGGTGGCTACTCCAAAATAAATGGTCATCGCGTAATGACTATTTAAAGAAGCCGAGTGAGTGATTCATCTCGACAACTCAGTCCCAGAAATGAAAAATAAAAAAATAATATTAATAATGAAATAGGCCTCAAATAAAAGAAAAAATGGTGATATATAGATATATATGGGAATAAGGGGTACATTTGCCATTTTAAGTCAAGCTGGTCAAGGTTCATATCTAGGTCATGTTGCGATACTAGAAATGATTTTAGAAACACAGCTTTGATGCATAGGGATCTCACAGTTATAACTCTTTACAATTCCCTTATAAGGCCAATGTGCCTCATGGGTTTTATCCACAGAAGATATATGTTAGCTATATTAGCTTTGAATTAATCTCGGTTTTGATATGACAAAACTTAAACTTAATTAGCTTGTATTTAAATATTTTTCAAGTTAGTATTTTTCCATGAGATATTTTTGTAAACATTTTGAAAAACATTAGAATGTGTTTTAACTCCTTTAAGCACTCAAAAATGTGTTTTTAATACATCTTTTATATAAAACATTTTTTAGCTAAGTTTTACATGTTTTAAAGTCATAAAAAACTCTTAAAACTGACTTTCATATAAATACATGATACAATGCTTGGCAATAGCTCAGTTTTTCATGAAACCTTTAATTGTATCGATACAAAGCCATCTGTATTGATATAGCATGGTAAGTACTGATGCACATGTTGATTGCATCGATAACAATAAGCTCCAACAGTCATATTTCAAGGGTTTGCACAGCGATGTATTGATATACCAACTTATGTATAAATACAAGTCAGTGAAAAGAAATGAAAATCACTCAAATGAAACCTTCAATGGCTCCAAACCTTCACTAATCATCCCGAATGCCTATAATCATGATCAAGGCCATAAACAAGCCTCTCTAACACCTCCAACAAGAAGAAAAGCAAAAGGAAACAGCTTAAAGCCAAATTTCTCATTTATTCCATCTTTTTATAAAATAGTTTAAAATTGTATAGGATTAATTCTTCCTATCTTTGTATTCACCATTTTGTATCTTTAGATGCACATTTTTTTAAGCCAAAATCTTGTAAACACCTAGCCTTTATATGTTTTATTTATTTACACAATATCTTGTAAAAAAGGGGGTCTTACTTAGCTATTGAGAAATAGAAAAAGAGGTATATCTTAGCCAAGAAAGATAGAGGATAAAGGTTACTATCTTAGCCTAAAAAGATAAGAAGCTTAAAGGTTATACCTTGTCGTTAAAAGATAGACAATTCAAGTTAGTCAATTAGGAAATCTGAGGTAACTGAGGTCAAGGTAAAGGACGTAGCCAATTAATGCCAAACCTCTCTAAATCACTAAGTTTGATTCTCCTTTCCTTTCTCTTTAATTTTTTATTTTATTCTCTAACTTGCACTCCAATGCTTATTGCTTAGATTTCTCAAGTTTACTTGTCAAAGTTTTAGTTTGAAAAATGATTTTAACAAATCAATTCACACCTTTTGATTTTTTCACTATTAAAAGGTCTAACAATACATATAACAATTATGTAATGAAATCTTATAGGTAAAGAACTACCTTTATAACATTAATAAAATATAATTCTAATTACATGAAATCACTAGATGCTAATGCCTTACAAGCCACAACGATTGGCTTGTAGGGCTTACACTAACATTTGAAAAGTGCCATAAATTCTTCAAGAATTTCCACTCATTTTTTTTCATATGTAAAACTAATTTCGGAAAAAAGATATTATAAAAATTGCAACTTAAAACGAGGATCATGTATAGTAGCAAAAGATAACAATATACTATAATCTTCATATATTTGCAAAATTTATCATCCATCTTTTCTACCATTGATACCACTAATAAGTCTTCAGATACACATAAATGTTGAAATTTTTTTTATTTGTCATACAATTTGAAAACATAAGTTAGTTGTAAGGCAAACTTTTCTTGAGAAGAAAGTGGTAATCTCATAAAAAGGTTTCAAAAATATGGAAACTTCCCAATCCAAATAAAATCTTCAAGACTAGGAAGATCATCATAATTTTCATCTAAACTTTTTAAATTCACAAAAGCTTCATGAAATAGAGAAATTTCTTGATCATCAAATTCTAAAGTTATACCGACTTACAACATCCAAACCACAAGCCCTTTAAATAATTCATATTCGGTTGAATTTACAGAATCATGAAACTTGATCTCTCACTTTGTAATCTTCATCATATTTCACACTTTCTCTTACTTTCTTCAAAGCTTTTATAATCACCTATAAATCATTCTGAATAACAAGATTTAATATATGGGTAGCACAACAAATATGAAAATATTTACCATGACATAACAATGCTCCATTCATCCACTTTCCATGAATCACCTTTAAATAAAAATGAACTTGATCCTTCTGATGATTAACACTCTACTTGTTCAAAATTTACCCAAGATTCTTATTAAATAGATATAAGGAAAGCCAAGAGTTGTAATAATACTTATTTGATTACTTGTTTTTTTTTTTTGACAAGTAAAGTGTGTTAGGAAAAACCATCCAATACATTTAAAAGTTTCAATGTCCAAATGCTAATTAATTTTCAAAGATAAAGCATAAGTAAGATTTCTTTGATTTCTATCTAAATAGTACTTTATGCATCGCACTTTATGAAAATGTCCAAGTAACATAAGCTGAAAACATATTTTAGCACGTCATCATAAAGTAATTCTTTAAGGGTCACAAGGGAAAAATGAAGTTTTTCCAAATAGAAAAAGCATCAGCACAAAAGACTATTCGACTATGCTCTAATCTTTTGTCTTATTTTTTGTTGATAAAAAAAAGGGATTGAATAAGAAACAACAAAGCTTTCCAGATTCTAGCCTTTCCAAATAGAAGAGAGGACAAAACTTAAGGTTGAGAATAAGAATTGCAGCGCTTAGAAGTTAGATCCTAAGGTCCAAGAAGAAAAAAAAATAAGAATTTCCAATGTTAGGGTTGTAAATGTAATTTGTTAAATGTTTAGACAATTAGTCCTTCGGCCAAACGATATAGTTTATGGTCTTATCATTCATTAATGTTTCAATTGATATGTTTTTAACTTTTTTTAAATCCTACTTGTTTGTATTTAACTTATTATTATTTAAATAACTGTAGTATCATATAACATTATAGTACATTAAAATAATACTTAATTATTTATAGTATATCCATTATTAATAGTTCATAATTTATATAATACTTTATTTAATAGTGTCATATAATATCTTATATTATAATAGTGTATTAAATTATATATACAAACCCTTGGTTGTATATTCTAAGCAAATTATATATTGTTTATAGATATCTACCATTGTATATACTAAAGTTAAATTATTAATAGTTCATATGATATTAACGTTTTTAACATTAATATACATATAATTTTATAACACCATTATATGTATAGAATAATTATATTATATATAAAGCTATAATAGTATAATATCTATGTGTAAAATGAATATAGCATGTGTTCATATACTAAATATTAAGTAAATTTATTAATAATATAATTTAGTGATAACAATTAATATTTAGATAATAATTTAATAAAATGAAGCATATAATAACTTTTTAAACTTAAATATTAATAATAAATAGTATGCATCGCATGTGCTAAACATGAAGTAAACCTATAAATAGTAAAATTTAATAATAAAAATTAATATTTATATAGCAATACAGTAACATGAAGTATATAGTAACTATATAAAATTAAATATTAATAATATACATAAATAATACATATAACATATTGTCCTTAATCATAAATTAATATTATAAATAGATCCATGATATAGTATACTATAGTTACATAATATGATAGATCATATTAATATCATATAATATTACATTATATATCTTATGTTATCTATTAATCTAAATATTACATTATAAACACATTATAATATCAATAGCTGTCTAAAACTTTACCATACTATGCATATTAATACCTATTGATATATTATATTATATAAATATTTACTCTATTATATTGTACAATATCAATAGTTATATAAGTCTTTATTTCAATTATACATATTTATATAACTATTGAGTACAATATTTATATTATAATATATAAATACATTTCGTAATGATATATACAATCTATATTATTATAATTATATATGATATATAATTAATGTATATTATATCATGTACAGCATGTTTGCAATTATATTATAAATATTATGCAAACAATAAATTATATCATATTATGTTTATATGATGAGCATATCTATGTTATACTAAAAATTTTTAATATTTTAGCATTTATTTCAATAAACAAGTGTACATAACTTTATTACAAGGTCATTTTGTAAAAAGTAAAATTAAAATAAAATAAATAATTTCACTAGAGTGATTTAACTAAGTAAACTGATTAAGTCACTAAATATTATTTTATAAAACTACTCACATTTTTAAAATTTAAAGGCATTTAGCATAATTATTTATTATTGCATCTTATTTTGGAAAAAAATATTTTCATATTATTATTATATTTCATCATAGTTGATATAATTTAATTTTCGTAGCATGTTATTTCAAAATTAAAGATTAGTAGTTCTCATTTCAAGCGAAGGTTTGAATCTCCATGGTATAAATTTTAGTATTTTTCAAATATCTGAGAATAATTATAATATTTATCTTATATAATATTTTTAGGGTTCAAATCTTTGTGGTATAATATTTTAAAATATTAATAAAATATTTATTCATTTTTAAAATTTTAATTTTAGTATTTTTTTCATTACCTAAAAGTAAAATTAATTATTAAAATCAAAATTAAAAAAATATTTATAAGTTATAAAATTTGAAAATGATTTGAATCTATCTAAGCTAGCCTGAACTCAAACCGATCCGAATATGAAATAATCTAAACCTAAAAAAGCCCATATCCAAAATGGCCCAAATTTGAGATAGTCTAAGCCCAAAATTATCTAAACCTATCTAAATTCAAACTTGAAATAATCTACTCTAAACCCGTCTATTTGCCATCTCCATACGTCTCCAAGCTGTTAATTGGTTATTTCTAAATAATTGATGACAACCAAGGGATACATACCTAAGCAGCCTTCCTCTCCATGCTTCAATTTCTTTATTTTATGCATAATTTATTATGATTTTTATGTCTTAATAATTTCTTTTCTCTGTTTGTGATGACGATGCATACACAAATTTCACATTAATTGTTTTTTCAAAAATCACTAAGACAATGCTTCGAGTAGGGCCTTCGTGGTGCCTAATTCGAAGTACCCTTTCAAAACCAAGGCCAAAGATCATTTTAGCATATAAAACTCTATGTTAGGCTTACCTAGTCAATCGACAACATAGAGAGATCCAAAAATTGTACAAAAATATGGGTTCATTATTTTTAAAACTTCATGTAAGCATTAATAGGGATTCTACTAAAATAATGACAATTTAAAACCAGCAAAAAATTGAAACTGAGATAATTTATGGCCAGATGGTATCAATTTAAGGCATCGCAAGGGTGTTAATCTTTTTCCATGTGTAATGACTCCTAGACCCACTTACCAAACTCTAGTTTACATAGTCTATAAAATTGATTCTTTGAGTTTCATAACTTTAAGGAATTAGTTTAATCGGCATTCGATCACACCTAGCCCAAATGATCGATGTTTACTCCAATTTTTGACCACTTCATGATGGCCATTAAGGATTAATCAAATGAATGATGGATCTCCCCAATTCCAATATGAGAAACATTTTTTTCTCAACGCCTATCATGTTAAATCCAAAATATTCTTGTAGTTGTGATGGCTCCCAAGGGGACCATACATTATGATAGTAGTAAAGTAATTAAGTGTCCTAGTACAATTAGAACTAGTGTCTTGCACAACCATCTTGCTAGATGTGTAAAATACCCAATGAATAATGTTGATAATGAGCAAACAACACCAAATTTTAAAGCTTTAGCATCTAGTGATGGTAGTGGTGGTTTATCACTTGTTACTTAGAAATTTGATTAAAAATTGAGCAGAAAATATTATGCTAGAATGGTAATTATGGTTAAGTTACGTTTTATGGTGGTATAGCACTTAGGATTTGTGACTTTTGTGGTGTTATCCAACCTCGGTTCCAAGTTCGTTTAAGGTTCATTGTTGCTAAAGGCAGCTATCACCTATTTGTAAGTGAGAAAGAAAAAAATTCTTCATGCATTTGAAAAAAAAAATCAAAGTTGAGAGTTTGCCTCACTACTGAAATTTGAACATCTAAGCAAAATCTTAGCTATATGTGCCTTATAGTTTATTTCATTGATTATGGAATTTGCATAAAAGAATATTGAATTTCATTCTAATTCCAAACCATTCTAGTAATGTGATTCGAAAATGCATTGAGAAACATTTGCTTGAATAAGGTATAGATAAAGTTCCTACTATTAAAAAAGATAATGAAAGCTTAAATGATGTTGGTATTCAATACTTAAATAAGACGCTTAATAATTGGAATGGTATTGTTTGGAATAACGAGCATTTACATATGAAATGATATGCACACATTTTTAGTCTCACTGTAAAAAAGGGTTTGAAAGATTTAGACAAGTCCATTTTCATATCCTTCCTATTATGAGGTATGTGAGGTCATCCCCTACAAGGCTGCAAAGATTCAAGAATCATGTGCACCAAGAAAAAATTAAAACTAAAAGCCTTGTTTATTTAAATGTTGAAACTAGGTGAAATTCCATTTATTTGATGTTGGAAGCTGTTTTAAAGTTAGAAAAAGCTTTTGGTAGGTTAAAAGAACAAGATGATAAGTATAAAAATAAGCTTAAGGTAGACAAATAGAGGTTTGTCCATTGTAGCTGATTACGATTATGTTCTTGGATTGTTGTTTTTTTTTTCAAATGCTTTTATGTTTCCATTTTGCATGTCTCTAGTCTTTGTATGTCACTAGCAATAATTACTTTCATGTGGTGTTTGGTGTTGAAATACAAATTAAGGAAAAATTACATGATCCAAATCCAACTATTAGCTTAATAACTATTTGAATAAAGGAAAAGTATAACAAATATTAGGGAAATGTAAAGAATCTTAATCTCTTGTTTTTATTGATATTGTATTGGAACCTAGATGCAAGATAGAATATGTAATGTCTATCATTGATGAATTTACAATAAAGAAAAGGTGTTCTAGACATTTCATTTTGTTCGGGCCATCGTCCAAGGCATTAAAGATTACAATTTAAGGCATCATTGAGGTCATTTGGACAAGTGCAGACAGATCATCCATCATTCCTAGCCATGGCAAGGTGTTCAAAGAGCCAAAGTTACGTAAAATTCACATTTTTTTCATGTATGTATTGATTCAAGGTCTTAATGTATCGATACACGGCCTTCACATCATCAAAAATGCAAATTCCATAGGTTGTATCAATACAAAATATCAATGTATCGATATATTGCTTCAGGTATCAATACATTGGCTTGTATTAATACAAGGCTTGGTAATAGCAAAAATTGTAATTTTTGGCCAAAATGTATTGATACGCAAGTTGCTATATCAATATAGTGTATCAATACATTCTTCGATGTATTGATACATCTAGGCAAAATTTGTTCTATGTATTGATATAAAATGCATTGTATACAGGCAAAATGGTCCAGTTCTTGACATTTTCATCCCATTTCATTATTGCATCAAAAACTCAAATTTGTTAGACCTTTTAGTGGTGAATGAAATCAAGGGAGGGGTGGTCTAATTTCTCAAAATTTTGGTAAATTAAATCTTTGATAAATAAAATTGAGAAATCTAAATAATAAACTTTGGAGTGCAAGTTAGTGAATAAAAATAAACAATTAAAGACAAGGGAAAGAGTAGCAAAATCAATGATTTAGAGAGGTTCGGCCTCAATTGCTTACGTTCTCTACCTCAGCCTCACTTGCCTCAGATTTTCATAATTCACTAACTTGAATTGTCTATCTTTCAAGGATAAAGTATAACCTTTACACTCTCTATCTTTAAGGCTAAGATAGAAACCTCTACCCAGTATCTTTTGTGGCTAAGATAGAACTCTCTCTACTACTTTTGAAGGCTAAATAGAAACCTTGTCTACTTTTGAATGGCTAAGTAAGAACCTCCCTATTTTACAAGGATTTGAGTACAAATAAATGGAACCTCTAAAGGTTGGTATTTACAAGAATTTTGGCTTAAAGAAAATCTATATCTAAAGATACAAAATAAAGAATACAAAAATAGGACGGAATTAATCCTGTAGAAAGATGAACTACTTAGAGAAAATGATGGAAAAGATGAAAGATTTGACTTTAAACACAATTCTCTTGGTTTTTCTACTTGTTGGAGGTGTTGGAAAGGCTTATTTATAGCCTTGATTGATCATGATTATTACTGTTGGGGATATTTAGTGAAGGAATATAGCCATTGAAGCCTTTAAAATGTCATTTCCTGCTGTTCCCCGTGCCTCTATATCGAAATAATTGAGTGGGTATCAATACATTGTGTTTAATGGTCCAAAATATGACCGTTAAATAGTTCTGTATCGATATAGAAAGTTATGCCACAATACATGAACAGTCTGTATCAATACAGAATGATCTATCTCGATACATGAATAATGATTTTTGTATTTTAAGGTTATTTAGCTACTACCAAGTATTGTATCGATATATACACATAGTGTATCAATACATTCATATGAAAATCAATTTTAAAATGTTTTTCATGACTTTAAAACATGTAAAACTTATCTAAAAAATATTTTATATAAAAATATGTATTAAGAACACATTTTTGAGTGCTTGAAGGAGTTAAAACACGATCTAGTATTTTTCAAAGTGTTTACAAAATATTTCATGGAAACTACTAATCTTGAAACTATTTAAACACAAGCTAATTAAGCTTAAGTTTTGATTATATCAAAACTACTATTAATTCAAAGCTAATATAGCTATCAAAATTAGACCACATTTTTTACACCAAAAATCATCCAAATTTAGACCAAGCCTCAACATTAGACTTGTGATTGGTTCAATTAAAATTTTATGGCCTAAATAGCCATGATAAAGGGCATATTCATGACTTAAGACAATTTGTTAAAGGGCATTTTGGTAACTTCCCATGGCTCAGCTTCATAAAGTGGCCTTGATCCATTTTTTAGCTAAGTAAACCAATGGAATTGAATGGCAACTGAGTATGGTACCTTATCCATATTAGAGATACATACACCAAACCCCTAAAATACCTTTGCTTTTGATATTTTTTCTTTACTATTCACTTGGCTATATAGGCCAACTTTGGCTCAACTGAACACTTACACACATCTTTTAGCTTACTTTTAAAAACATTATCCCTCAGCCATCATCAACATCAAAATAATCTCACTTTGTAGCTTCTCTCACCACCCTAAATAAACATATCCAAAATACCATTTTAAACCATTTTTGCTTCTTTTTCTTCTTGCTAGCACATAGCAGGTAAAAGTTAGAAAGGCAACATCTTTGGTGAAAAAAAGCTCATCTTCTGGGAAAAAAATTGCTAGAACTTTTGTTGATATATTTTCTTATCTCGCTCTTTTATGATTGTTACTCTTTTTATCATGCTAATAATCTCTTTCATGCAACCTTGATGATTTATAGGTTCTATGCATTTTTTTTTATGTCTTGATCAATAGCTTGAAATTTTGTCATGCATTCATGCATATAAATCATGCCTTTATGCTGTCATGAAATTTCCAACATATATTCCTTATCATTAAAATATCTTTCTTTATGCTAATATCATATTCTATGCCTTCATAAACATATTTTGCTATATCCATGTATTTACTTTGCTTAAAAATCATGTCTTTATACTGTCATGAAATTTTCAACATTTGTTCATATCATGAGAATACCGAGCCATAGAATTTGTGTCCTTCCACCAAGACTTTATTTTGATGATGGGGTCATGATGAAAGCCCCTGCACTTTTCTTGTCCCTTTTATGTGATGTCAAGAAATGAAAACCTACCTGCCCTCGCCTAAAGGCAGGTAGGTGTCCTATGTAAGGGGTATTTTTATTAAGTATTATCAATGAAATGACTTTTGCATATACCATTCCATATTATGTGTTTAAATCATCGTTCAACCTTTTTGTCTCCATTACTCTTTTGCTCCCATTTTTATCCAAATTTTTGGGTTATTTGTGTGTTTTTTGCAATATCTATTTCCTTACCTTTTTAGGTGTCCTAATGATAGTGACATGGATGTATCGATGGGTCTTTGAAGATTAATTTCAAACGATCAATTTGCACTAGCGAAGTTGATTCTGAAGAAGGTTTTGAAGAAAGCTCTGCACCACTAGACTTTTCACAGTTCATGGTCTAGTATGATAATTCCATCCTTATTACCCAAACATGAATGGGGCAGTTAAGGCAGCCATCAAAAACATCAAAAGAATAGTTGAGAAAATGGTTGAAACTCATAAAGATTGCCATGAAAAGCTATCATTTGCACCTCATTCCTATCTAACCTCAATTCAAACTTCCACGAATACTACCCCAGTCTCCTTTGTCTATGGGATGAAAGCTATATTGCCCATCATAGTCAAAATCTCTTCTCTCAGAGTTTTAATGGAAGCCAAACTTGGAAAGGCTGAATGGGTCAAGAACAGATACAACCAGCTCAATCTCATCAAGGAAAAATGCATTAGCCATGGTCAAACGCATCAAAGATGCATGATTCGAGTCCACAACAAAAAGATGCACCCATAATGATCTTACCTAGGCAAATTGGTATTAAAAAAAAGATCTTCCAAATTCACAAAGATATGCAGGTCAAATGAACCCCTAATTGGGAAAGGCCATATGTTGTGAAGCAAGTCTTCTTCGAAGGGGCTCCAATCTTGTCAGAAATCGATGGCAATGACTTGCCCAACCCAGTTAACTCATATTCCGTTAAGAAATATTACACATAGATGGCGAAAACCTGAAAAGGCATCCTTAAAAAAAAAAAGAAAATAAACAAAAAAAAACTAAAAAAAAATAAACAAACAAAAGAAAACAAAAAAGGGTCTAGATGAAAATCCGAAAAGAACATCTAGGCAACCAACCCGACTACAGTTGAAAACCCACAAAGGCAACTTAAGAAGATCAATTTTGATGGGACATGAACTGAAAGTACCTATAGGATAATGCAAAGCGATTTTAGAGATCTTCCGAAGACCAACTCATGCTAGGCACATTTATTGTTCGAGAAAGATTTTGACAAGCACCTAAAGAACATCCATGTCATAATTATTAGAGGCATCTTTCGCTCAAAAGATCATCTTTCTTGCTACCCTATTACTTGATTGTCAAAAGATATACCGAGTTATATCTCTTTGTTGTCATGAATAAGTATTGCCTTATTTCTTTTAACCCTTATACAATTCGCATTGCACTTGTCGTCTAACTAATAATGTTTGATAATGAACTGAAATATGCATTAGGACATCTTGACATTACATTGAAAGGAAAAAAAAAGCACAGGGAACTCTGCTTATGCCCC
>JAQSVH010231881.1:0-12796 GCA_029448705.1 Adansonia digitata
ATGTTTGTGCCTTATTTTTGAGTCAAAACCTTGAGTGGTATGATTAACGGACTGTTTCATTGTCCCAAACTACTCTGAGGCTATGTAAATGAGTTCATGATGCTCATGCCAGTCTTTCCTGTCACTCATTGACGTTCGAACATCAATGACTCGAATATAGACCCTTAAGCATAAGGAAAACAAGAAATATCCCCTGCTTTGCTTTGTCCCCTGCTGGCAGCACAACTATTACAAATTGAAAAATCATTTTAAAATCTCAAACGATTTTTAGTGAATTTTATGATATTTTTCTCAGAAAGTATGTCAAAATACCTTTAAAATGAGGTGTTGTTCATCCCCGGATCAGTCCCGATGAGAAAGTTATAATTTTCCAAATCTAAACTGTCCAGAACCTCTGGAGTCCGAACATGTATTCTGCTTGGGCCATTCAGGCCCACTAAATGATATTTCCAAATATTTCAAGCATTTTTCCCAAAATGTTCATGAAATTCCCTTTTCGGAAAGGTATTATTTGTGATTTTTTGACACCGAATGAGTCTGGAGTGATTTTTCAAATTTTGACACACCTTGTCACTCCTATGCTGTGTCAGCAGCTCAATCAGTCCGAACTTGAAAATTTATTCCCTCGCGAAGGGACTTCTTGGGATATTGGAAATATTTTTAGAATAACCCTCATTGAGTTACCTTTCTAACGGGGTCTTGTCCACCTTTTAAATCCTTCGAACCAATTTATAATAAATTCAGGAAGCAAGATAGCGCAATGAGGTCCCCTGTTTTCGATTTTGGTCAAAATTGAGTTGTTTTCCCGAATTTTGTCTTGAGACATTTGAATGTTTCCATCTCATCCCGATCAGACTCGGGAGCATACCTTAACCTCCTACAAGATCATATCAAGGCACAAACATATTTTACATCTTTATCATCCTCATTCACAAATCTTTTGCCAAAAAAAATTGTTGAATGCTCACCCATTTTCTAAATCATGTCATCGACGTGGATACTCCAACCCCGTCCTTCCAAGGGAATACTCCAATCCCATTTTCAAAATTGTCAAGATTCAAAAATCTTTTTATTTTAAAATGATTTCTTATTCATGGGGATACTCCAACCCCGACCTTTTAAGGGGACACTCCAACCCCGCTTCTTAAAATTGTCAAGATTCAAAAATCTTCCTTTGTCAAAAAAAAAAAACTATTTTCCATTCGCGGGGATACCCCAACCCTATCTTTCAACTACAAATTATCATTTTTTTCTTCTTGGATTTCCATGAATATGTCAAACAAACCTTGTTTAATCAAGAAACAAATATGCATCTCGAAAATTATCGATTCAGTTATTCCTAGATAATCGATGTCAATAGCGAGATAAATTCCAATAGTCCACCCATTTTTTTTATCATTGCATTGAATGATCCATGTTATCTCACTTCATTTATTGTATTACTAACATGATTTCTTTGTGATGATTATTTGCATTCATGTTTTCCAATCATTCCCAAATAAAATTAATGGTAATGTTCCACGTGGGTATCTCTCCAGTGCTTGAAGTGGAACATTCCATTTTCAAAGCAAAATCCAGAGGTCATTTTCATTGAAAATCTCTATATTCCCCATCTCTCCGGGTTGAATATGAGATTAAATCATTTTCTTCAAAACCTGGATTTGTATTTCTATAAGATTCATGCACTCGAAGAGGGTTATATCGAAATAGTGACAAGTTAAGATCGAAAGAATCGAAACCGATATAAGACATAGTTAGTAAGGTACTGATTTCGGGCGCCGTGAAGAGGTTCGTACCTCATCGCGTGTAACCAACTTCTGAACCTAAACAGTGAATCTTTCCATTATGTAGACCATGGGATCGATGTTTTGAGTTTCGTAACTCAGAACGTAGGTTTCAATAGGCATCTGATCAGGCCTAGCCTGAAATGATCGGTGGTGACTCTAAGCGTTGGCCATTTTTTGATGGTCGTACGAGACCAATAAGATGAGCGATTCATCTTATGGTCCCCTTCAGTATGTCATAAGTTGAGAATTTGTATATTTTCGTTCTCATCACAACGTTGAAGAATAGTCTCAATCAAGAAGACACTTCCAAGTCAGAAAAATATTTTAAGTCATGTGTACTCATAGATCCACGAGGATCCATTCCGGGGTACGTTGCGACAACGTCATGTTTCCATATAAATATGAACAATTGTACTTGTTCGAAATGCATGGAATGAAACAAAGAGCATAAAACAAAACATTAGAATAGGAAAAAAAAACAATAAAGAGGAATATATAAAAACTATATATGTAGATAAAGATTCAATTAATTCTGCATGCAGATAATATTATATAAATAGAGCATAAAACGGTGCATAATTACAGGGTAAATTAAGAATGACAGAAGAGAAAAAGCATGCTTAAAAACCACATAGGAATTAAAAAGAAATCATATTATTTTAATTTTTTTATCTCAATGTTCAATTGGATAGATCTTTTTTTTTTGTAGCTTTGGAAGTGGAATCATATATGATAGATTGTAATAGTCATCAAGAGTTTGTTAATGATCCAAAGTTCGAAAAGAGTTTATTGTGCTTAAACCTGATGAACACAGAAGATATCAACAAAAAAGTGGAGATTCAAACAAATGAAGTAAATTTATACACTATGAGAAGGTTTTAATTTGCGAGTCTTATTCAGATACTAGTTCTTTGAATCGATACTTGAGTAGATTTCCTAAACATCCTATGTGTGAAGATGAAGTAGAGGTAGGTACATTAAGCAAGATAGAATCAGATGTTTATCAAGAAATGATAGCTAAAAGTGTAATTGAGCTTGGTTATCCATTTGAATGGGATGAACATAGAAAACCTAGAGCCTTATGTTGCTATTTAAATAAGGATTTCAAACCTATTTTTAGGAATACTGGTAAGGCTGATTGCTTGAAACTACTTTAAAAAAAAAAGAAAGAAAAGCTTAAATCTAGTTTGGAAAAAGTTTTAAGTAGGATTTCTTTGATATCTTATGTGTGGATGTCATGGCATTTGATGGATATCTTTCATTAACTATTAATTATATTGATGCGATTAGAAGTTGAATAGCAAAATTTTAAGTTTCTATCACGTTGCACCTGCACACTCTATAAATATTTTGTATAATATCATCTATAATCTGTTGAAAGATTGCAGAATTGAACAAAAAAAAAGTTTTTAGTATTACTTTAGACAATGCAAATAACAAGTATAGCATGTAACAGATGCTATGTGATCAACTTGGTTAACAAGATGCTTTGATATGTCATAGTCAATTTTTTACATTCATTGTTATGCTCATATATTGAATTTTATTGTTTAATAGGGTTTATAAGTGATTAGAAAAGTCATGGTGAAAGTAAAAAAATTTGTGAAATATATTGAAGGTTCAGAAGTTAGAAAAATTAAATTTCGTGAATATGTAGTTCAAGCTAGATTGAATTATTCTAAGGCATTACGATTAGATGTTCCAACTAGATAGGACATGAATTATTTGATACTACAAAGGTTTCTCTACTACCTTGTTGCTTTTCGAAATTTGGCAAGGGTAGATCAAACTTTCAATTGTTGTTTTCTAAAAGATGAGATTACTTTGATTGAGAAGATTTTTTTTTTATTTTTGAGGCCTTTTTATGATATAACCACCTTCTTTTAAGAATATCTTACCTCTAACTTATATTTTGAATGTGTGTACCAAATTCAGAAAATTATTAAGGAATAACTTCTATCAGAAGATCCTATCATTAATAAATGACAATAAATATGAAAAAAAAATTTACAAAGTATTGGGAGGAACACATTTTGATGCTATTTTTTGCAACCATACTAGACCCTCGTTTAAGTTGTAACTGTTGCAATGTGTCTTCTCACAATTGGGTCCACAGTATGAAAATAAGTGGCTAGGTATTCTTGAACAAATAAAGAAGCTTTTTGAAGAGTATCGAAGTAAATTTAGGGATAATCATTTGCTTCATCTAGTGATGTTGAAAGAAATAGTCAAAGTGTAATTTTTGAAGACATGAAAGTAAGTTATATTTGTTTACATTTTTATTAAATTATTAACTAAAAATTCAATATTTAGTTATTTTTAAACTTTTATTTTATTTTATGTTTGTTATCACAATACAAGATTTGACTTTATTTATTTTGGTACTATAGGCACTTTGTCATTTTGATTCTCTATTTAATTCTAATAGACAAGAGTTGGATATTTATTTAGATGAAGCTAGAGAGGACTGCTACAATGACATTGATATTCTTGATTATTGGAAAAAAAATGAATTTCGCTATCCTCTCTTTTCACAAATAGCAAACGATGTGCTAAGAATTCTAATCATTATGATTGCATCAGAATTAGCAGTTAGCATGGGTGGTAGAGTTATCAACAAATGAAGTTGTCTTTTGTTTAAAAATGCAGAAATGTTGATTACCACTCGAAATTAGTTATATGGATTTGAAGGTAAGATTTTTTTTGTGAAACTTTTTCTGAATAATATTTATCTGATTTAGTATATATTTTTAATTATATATTATCCTTTGTTTTAGATGTGAAGAAGAATGCAATCACATTTGGAAGGGAGATTGTCCACTTTTAATCATCTTTTAAATCATTTAGAACATATTATTTGTAAGTATCCTTATAATTTATAATATTTTTACCTTTACTATTAGTTTTGCAATCAAAAAAATTAATATAAGTTTCATTATATTCGAATACATTTCTCATTTTCTTTCATACTTTATAAGGTTCATGAATCATGATGTTGGATATTATGTAAATATGTTTTGGGTTTTTTTTTTTTTATGTTTTGCATATTTGTTGGGTCAGCATCACCTCCTTTGTCCAAGTATAAATCAAGCTTTTTATGGTGGGAAATTATAGCGGTTTTACTGTTTTTGTACAAGGAAAGCTGATGCAAGGTTTATTTACTTTTACTGAAAGCTTGAATAGATATCATTACCCTAATTTTGGTTGAAATGGATAATGGATATACTTGTGAATTAAGAGCATAATCAATTTAAAAGACATGTCCATAAATATATCGAGCTTACTTACTATTTTGTGATTACAATATATTATTACTACTTATGTTATCAGATTTTTATCTTTGTACTTGTTTTAGTGTTTTGGATTCTTATAGTATTACTCCATATATTCAATAGTACATATGTTTTCGGACTCTTATATTATTACTACGTTGGTCATTACTAAGTGTGCAATATATTATTACTATGTATGATATTTTTGGTTATTTAGTGTTCCTATATTGTACTTATTTTCATTTTACTATTAAAATATAATCGAATATAGTTTTTTAAAGTGCTTTTTGCATTTATTTATTTATTTATTTATTTATTTATTTTTCCTTGTGATTGTGTTTGGTATAGATATTGCTTGATGATGTAAACTGATTTTTAAGGTTTTTTTCTTTTTATGTCACCTTTATATTCTCTTCTAACATTTGGCTAGTCTATATCTAAATATGATTATTTACTTCGTTTTTGATATAGTATTATCTATTATGGCTCTTACATTTAATTTACTTTATTACTTTATTATATTATTATCATACTCTAATTATAATTACTTGAAATAGCAATAATACTATAAGAATAATATTCAAATAAGCATTTAAAATTTTACTACTAAGCTCTCAATATTTGATGAGTTCAACTAATTAAATTAAAAAATATATATATTAGATAAATGATATGTCACATTAGCAATGTTTTCAAAGTTCATGATATAATTTATTTTTTGATAAATTATTATTTTATCATATATAAAATATAATTAAGTTTTTAATATTTAGTTAAATTACTAAAGGAATATTAAAAAAATAAAATTGATAATTAAAGGTTTTGCTTTATAAAAAAATATTTAATCATTATTTTATTTGTAGTATTACATTCAAGTTCGTATTATTTTAAATTAGGACCATTTTAGTTTTGAATTTTCTTGAGTTCAGATTTTTAACTTTTTGATTAAATCGAGTTCCAACTCAAGTTTTTGCAAAGTTTGAATTCATTTTTCCATGCACAAACTAATTTAGTTAGCATATTTGCAGTCTTAAGCATAGCTTTTTCTTTTTTTTTTTTAATGATAATCGCTTCATTAGGAAGGCAAAACTGAAACTTAAAAAGGAAAATCCTCAATTAAAGTGAATCCCTTAAATTTCTCCTAAAATTATAGATCTTTGGAACAAAGGAAGCTTATCTCCATCCAAATCTCTATATACTAAATAATGATATTCTCTACATTCTAAATTGGAGATTTTTATTCACAGTTTTGAAATTGGGCATCTGGTTAGGGTATTCTCTCCTCTTTAATCAATAGATTAAAGGATAACACTTTTAAAGTTTGAGATTGAGGGGTAATTTGTACATTTTATTTGTTCCAGTGCCAAGTTTTATATTTTCTTAGAGTTAGGATACCAAAACTGTAATTAAATCAACAAATTACTACATGATAACCGAGCAATAAATAAATTAATAAATATATATAACCTCATTTTTTTTCCCCCCAAACTAATAAGATTAGTATTTATAAACATAAAATAGAGGGTAAAGAAGAACCAAAAAAACTGAAACTCTTTTTTTTTTTTTTTAAATGCAGTAAATTGTTAAAGAATAGCCCAGAATTTCTTTCTGCAAATAAGCACAGTTTCTCTCTGCTTCTCCTTGTTTTCCAGAACATGTGATGCAACCTCCCACAAAAATTTTGGTGCAAGATCCCGAATTCTTGATGTAATAGGATCCTCATCTCTAATTATAACAAATCCCTGACACCAAAAAAAAAAAAATGAAAGCTAAAACCATAAGAAGCAACTTGGCTAACAAATCAAGTAACAAACCGAGCAAAGATGATACAATAGTGAAGTAACAAAACCAGACACAGACAACAAGGTTTCTCTTATGTTGGTCAATGCTTTAACTCTGGGGTTACAGTAACCCTGCCGCATACCGCACCACAAAGTGGTGTGATAGAATTTATGACATCAAATGAATGGTATTGATGTTATTCATAAGCTGGTTGGCTTGTCAGAACGGCCAATCCAACAGAAGAGAAAAGCATGTCATCCAAAACAGAAAATCCCACAAATCTTTACTTTGGGCCTCAATAAAGCTGACTAGCTCAGGCTTGTAGCTGAGGTTGAATAAAGGGAGGGAAAGAGATAGAGAATTGACAGAGTATCAGACATAAAGTCTGAAATATAGGAACTCAGGTAAGAACTATAAGAAATAAGTTTAAGATTAAACAGAGAAGCACGAGTGGCATTATTCGTAAAAGCTAAATTCAAACCATAATATCTCAGTAATCTAAAGCTACTAGCAACTAAAATAAAATGGTGCCAATACACAACTCCCTAAGCAAATATGATCGGTAAATAAAAGAAACTAGTTAATTTCAAAAACTGAATATCCTAAAATAATCACAAAATGGGGAAGAGAAAGAAAGAAAGAAAAAAGAAAACTCTACTATATCAAGGCCTGAGATTATGCTAATGATTTTCCCATGCCCTGTGTCCTTAACATTCTCATTCAAAGTGTCTAAAGCCTAAAATGTTGCGATTCTGCATGGAACACGATAGCATCACTATAATTAAATCAAATTGCATGATGATTTCTATATCTTCCCCAAAACAGAAAAATGTAAGAACTGACCGATTACTATATTTGTATTTGAGATGCTAATGATGCTCCTCATGAAATTGTAACCACAGGATTCAAATTAGAAGTCTCAATAGGCCCAACTATTGCTTCAGCCAACCAACAAAATAATATGCCACCGTCACAATTACAATGACATTCAAATTCAAAATTTAATAACAAACTGAAAACTTTGTGAAAACAATCACCTGAGGTCTTAAAATACGGTCCATCTCGAGCATGATATCCTCCAGCTGGCAACCTTCTCCGCTGTTTCTATATTGAGAGAAGAGATGGTTGGCATGCAGCAAATCATAAGTGCGTGGATATGTTGAAAATGGCTCACACCTGCAGATAAATCATATTTGTATTAACCATTAAAGATCTAAAGTGGCCAACAAGAACAATCATTATCATATCTCTGATCCTATTTGGCCCATGGAAATTAGCAAATAAGGTGAGAATAAAAAAAATGTCTTACCAATCATGAAATGCACCAATAAGACCCCTGTCATAAATTGCAGATAAGGTATTTTGCGTGCTTGAAGGAACTACATTCATTACCCAAACAGGAAATTCATTCAAAGCTACAGCAAATCCACCACAAAAGGCATTCATGTCCATTACATTTCGTATTTCCGTCTTGCTAATGTTCATCAGCTTCCAGTAATAGTGAACTTGATCTTGCCAAAAGGCGGAATCCATTCTAAAGTTTTCTTTACTGATGCCTATTATCAAGATGCAGAGCAATTATCAAGTTGTATCAGAAAAAAATATATATGCAAGTGCATGCCCCAATAATATGATAAAAGACCCTTGATATGACCTAGTGCAAACCTTCCAAGTCAAACAGCTCATAACCACCAAAATGACAAAAAAGCACTTAGCAAGACAGATGATCCATGATTTTAAAAGCAAAAAAAAAAGAACCAAGAAAGATGAAATTTAGGATCAGAAATGTCAACTCCATAAATCCCTCTTGTTCACCAATGCTTTATCAGAAATTAATTTTTCTTCGCTTTGATGTTCATGATAATTGCATAAAATTAAGTAACGAGTTAGTCACTCAACCTACAATTAATGACCATGTAACGTAGAACTAAAGTTATCTTCAGAACAAACTGCTTTTGATCCTTAAAAAGAACTAAAAACGCATATGCTAATGATTATGCCAATTTTCAGAACAAGAAAATTTTTAAACAAGAAGCCTAAGGCCTTGTTTCGTTAACGGAAAATTTGAGGGAAAGAAAGCACTAAGGAGAAAGAGAAGGAAAAGAAAATGAAAGTGGGGGAATGAAGTTCTTTACTTTGTTTGGCCAAGGAAAATATCATGGAAATTAATTTCTACAAAAATAAATAGATGGTAAAGAAAAATGAATTAAACTGGTAATATTTTAAAGAATAAAAAAAAATCATTCTCAAGATTTTCTCTCCTCCTCGCTGGATTTAGGTCTGGGCGATTTGCCCCTTACCATTAGTTTCTGCTAAGAACCACCGTTTATCTAACCTAAATATTTGTTCACCAATTTGCCAACATATATATATATATATATATGTATATGTATATATATGTACATACACACATACACACACACACATTATCTTCTTCTCCATCTCATTATAGATCTACTGCTTCAAATTGTCTCTAGCTTCCACCAACCACCAGAGCTGTTGCCAGCAAGGCTAGGAGCAGTTGGAGTACCTATTTCTTGCTTGTCTTCCTCATTTCAATTTTCACCCTCTTCATTAATCTAGTACCTTCTACTTCTCCCCTCCCCTGATAAATTTTCTCTAATTTTCCTCAAAATATTTTGAAAGTAAAAGAAAAAAAAATATTCTCAATTTCCTCAATATTGATACAAAAAGTTTTCCCCACATTTTTCACCTTCACCAGACACAGGAAAAGAAAAATCAAGAATTCATTTTCTTTTCCCCTGAATTTTACATGAAAAACACAGGGTCTAAAGTGTATTCCTTCTATTCAGAATCAATATTGTCAATGAAACAAGAATACTTTAGGCACTAGAACCATTATGTTACCCAAGGCGCAAAAAAAAGCACTTGCTGGAGTAAATTAAGGCACAATATCTATATGTGTGTCTATTTTTATATATAAAATAAGCTTAAGATATATAATTTAGACAATAAACTTTAAAGAGTAGTGCAGTTTATCTTACAAAATATGCAAATTTTTTTGTTGGTTGGCCAATATGCATGGTTTCCTAATGATCCCATATTTCTTGTTAAATACTCAAACATTAAGAAGTTGAGTTTGACACTGCCCTTTTTTTACTATTAATGGTACAATTAATTAAAAAATTAAAAATTAAAGAGAACTTTAATCAAGAAGGCTTTTTTGTGCCTACCACCTCACAGAAAAGCATGCCTAGGCACACCAAACGTTCACCGGATTAAATGTGCCTCACCCAAAAGGGTCTATGGTGCTTTTGTTGCATAGCGCTAAGACGCAATGCCTTAACAACACTTTTCAGCATAATGATAATAACATTAGCAAAAACCCAAAATTAAGACCATGAAGAGGAAACTATCGTAATGTCATATTCATGCTCATATTATCAAATGGTGTCTCTTATGCATGTACGAGACGGTAAAACCAAGATAAAAGAGTGATATTGTGTTCAATGCTCACGAGAAGATTAGCTACAGGAAAGCGACGATTATAGTTATGTGTTAGGTGCATGCTACCCTGGTTCAAGACCATGAAAGAAGATTTATAATATTACCAAGACCTAATTAATTGGTTGTAAGTGACTTGCACACCAAGAACTTAAATCATATTAACTAGAAAGCAAAAAGTAAATCCATAAACCCATCTTTAATTAACTGCTAGAATAGCATAACCTTTTTTTATTTTTTTTTCAAATAGAAACTATTCTCCCACACTTGAACTAGATGGGTCTGACTACAGGTGTTGCAAAAGATATTAAGAAGCCCAAGTGCTTTCAGATGTAACAGGAAAATGAACTAGGAATTGGCAATTACTATGATAACTTTAAACACATCAAAAGATGTAGAAGACTCAGATTCAAAAAGTACAAGTTACGATATTCTGCTGATCAGACTATAAGAGAGAAGATTTTTCTTTGTAAAATTCAAAATGTCATCTAGTTTGATAGAACTCTTTCTTGTAAACCCTATGCTTCTATTTACTTCCAATTTAGTTCAAAATCATAAAAAATAAAGTCTAATTATGGAGAGCAAACATGTAATTTCCAAGAGGAGGATTTTGGATTAATAACACATTTGATACCTGAACTATAATCAAATGTTCGATTTGCACAAAATGTGCAGTTAGGTACTAAAACTTTGATTCCATTGTCAGTTTATACACGAAACTAACTCCATTAATTAAATGGGTGTTGTGTCCAAAACTAGCCAATAAAAATGTGCATCACGTCTAAAAAATGAAAACGTAATTTTTTTTTTTTATTTGTGATTTTTAAAAATATTTTTGAATTAAAATTCCAGCAAAAAGAAAAACTCAAAACTCAGGGAAAAAAGAAAAAAGAGAAAAACAGAGGAAAATGGGGAAAGAGAGGAAAGAAAGGGAAGATAGATAGAGATGGGAGGCAGAAGGAAAGGTTCGCAAGCCTCCCTCCTTCACCCTGCTTTCTCTTCTCAATTTTCTCTATCTTCCCTTTTTTTTCCCCTCTAATTTTCTTGTCTTCTGATTTTTCTTTATCTTTTTAATCTCATTACCAAAAAAAAAAATCAAATAAAAAATAATGTGGCATTTTTTATGTTACTAATTTGTTTTTGGACAGAACATCCACTTGACACACATAGTTAGCCTAATGCGGAAACTAATAAATTGAAGCAAAGTTTAAATACTTAATGTTATGTTTTTCAAATCTTAGAGGCCAAAATCAAACATTTGACTATAGTTCAGGTACCAAATATGCAATTAACCCGTGAGTTTTTTTGTTTGGGAAAAATATAATTTATCTTTGAATAAGAAATTCAGGCGAATGCAGGCTGACCTTACCGATTCTACTGAGACTCTCTGAATACACTGACAAACGCTCTGGCCTAGGAGGGAGCTTCCAAGTATCTGTTTTTGCACTTGTTAGTTGTATACAATTCATTAGAGGTGTCTTCCATGATGGTTTAGTCTCATCCACAGCATCACAAATATCAATGAGCTTTAACTCTGCATTATGCTGAAGGCATGATAGATTTTCCTCTTTGATCCAGATGGCAGTCTGAACTTTGCGAGCAATAAGTTTCCAGCACATTTGTGCAGTCAGATTCACCAGCTTGTTCCAAATTGCTGGAAAATCTTTATCCTTCCTATAAGCAGGTGGAGCCGAGTAGATAAAATACCCCTTAGGTCGCAGAACGCGGTTCACTTCCTTGAGTAAAATTCCATCTGAAGGAAACAATATGATACAAATTGAGATTAGGAAACTCAAACCAGAATAGGATAAAATATAAGAAAGCTAAAAGTGCAATATCTGAAACCTACTGATGTTAAACAATGCTTTTATGGAGTCCAGCATGTATTTTAACATCATATTGCTAACTAGAAAAAAAAAAAAAAAACCACAAGAAGTAAGCATTGAAGACATCAGCCATATTATTATTTGCAATTTAGCTGATGGGAAATTTTTTTTCCGCACCATGGCCTCTTATGGAAATATTTCATCGGGACATATTGGAGTCCTTTCTTATTTTAATCCAACTACTAATCAGGCAAACTTAACACTGACACCAGAAAGTAACAATAGCTACAAATCAAGGATTGATTACAACTTCTTAAAGTATAGGTAAGCCATGAATAATGTTCTCAACATCATAGAAAATGTCACACCTCATCAGGTAGCTGCCCTCAACCCACCAACCTTAAGCAGTGAAATTCAGTCATGACGTAATCAAGTACATCTAAGTCATGTTAAGACTTCCAACCATTAGACATCTTTCCTAAATCATTTTAGTTCTGGTAATTATCTTCAATCTTTAGTATATTCCTTGAATTTGGGGAAGAAAAGGCCACAATTATCGTAACCCAAACGAGAGAAACCTACCAACGTTATGTGATTTTGGAAATATTAGATCCATAGGTGGAGATTTACGCTACAGATATAAGAGGAACTTGTTAGGTACAAT
>JAQSVH010231945.1:0-12794 GCA_029448705.1 Adansonia digitata
CATTCTGACAAAAACTGATCTTGACCTCTTCATGCATTTTTGAGATGTAGTCAAGCTTTAGGATTTCCTCGTCTTGATGTTCTGACATTTTCAAAGGACTCGATAGTTGAGATAAGCTATTGCTCTACAAATAATGCCCCTTGCTAAACACTGAACCAAAACAATTATCCCAAAATGATGATAGTCATGATGGTTATGATGAAATGATGTATGCACTAAAACACAAATAAAGGGAAAATAAGTTAGCAGAACATATAGAAGACAAACGTAAGGAAATAAAGAATTTAAGAACGTTAGAACAACAAATTCATAACATGTATTAACCAAAGTGGTAAGATAAGAAACAGGCAGCATTTCAATATACCAGGATGCAATCTGCCCTTCATGCGATGATGCAATATCTTATTTTGATGGAAAAAGAAATGACCAGTAGCAATATTCGTTCATCACCACTAGTGCAGAGGCGCCTTAAGCCATGACTCAGACAGCATAACGACTTATAGTATAAGGCATTGTGAATGATGGTTTTTGTTCATCGTCACTTATTTATACAAAGGTTAGCCATCGTTCGGGTAGCATGACGGCATGTCTTGATAAATGATAAAAATAAAGATATGAGTGACAATTGTATAGTCATTGTCACCTACATAATTATGGTAATTAGGAGTAAAGGTTAGGAATGTTTCCTCGAGTGACCCTATTCTCTGAGTATTCTAGCAGCGTTCCGATATGGTTTGACATGTTTTAGCTTGTAGGGCTCACTATATGAGGTTTAAGTTGACACCTAAATAGGTAACCAAATTGCTTTTTTATTCAGTAAGGACAGTCGAGGGACCCTGATCCTAGAACCATCCTGGGTTTGGTAGAATGGGTTCGATCCATTGGATGTATTTCCCTATGCAAATATGGAGGGTTACTCATGAGAGACATAAGTAATTTACATTTGGGAAGTTATTGCCATGCCTAAGTAGAGGGTTACTCATGAAGGCGTATAGCTCACTTCTTCCTAATGAATGGGTTATAATCATGCCATGGAGTTTGTCAAGACACTAATGCAGATGCAAGTGCATGGTGTGTGATGGGGAAATGATCAAACCTTTTTGTTTACTTCCATATTACCATTCTTATTAAATAAATGATTATTCGAAAATAAGTCAATCCTAACAATCATATCAAACAAAAGAACAATTGACAAAATTAAAAAAAAAGGGGTCATGGTTAAATAATGATCGAAGATCAAAAGAACTAAGAACCTAGTAAGACATGGCTAGTTATTGGCCTAACTTTCTGTAATATTCCCACTGGAGTCGCCAAGCTGTCATAACGTACCCAATGGTGGATCCTTATAGATCTATGACTGCGTATGACTTAAAAAAATTTTTTGACTTGGAATGTCTTATTCATCGGGACTTTTCCTTTGGTGATGTGATGAAAACTAGAATGTATGATTCCAAACTTATGGTGCAGTGAGTGGGACCATAAGATGAATCGCTCATCTTATTGGTCTTGGATGACCATTACAAAATGGCCAATATTTAGAGTCACCATCAATCATTTCGGGCTAGGCATGATCGGATGCCTATTGAAACCTCTATTTTGAGTTACAAAACTCAAAACATCGATCCTATGGTCTACGTAGTGCAAAGATTCACCATTTAGGTTTGGGATTTGGTTACATGTGATGAGGTATGAACCTCTTCGTAATGCCTAAAATTAGTACCTTACTAGCTATGTCTTATCTTTATTTCAATTCGTTCAATTTTAGCTTGTCATTATTTTGATATAACCCATTTTAATGCATGAATCTTGTAGAAATAGTCCAGGTTTTGATGCAAAAGATTTAATCTCATATACACCCCAAAGAGATAGGCAAAATAGAGATTTTCAAAAAATGATCTCTGGATTTTACTTTGAAAATGGGATGTTCCATTTTGGGCACTGGAGAGATACCCACGCGAAATATTACCTTTAATTTTATTAGAAATATTTTAAAAACATGAATGCCAATAATCATCACAAAGAAATCATGTTAGTAAGGTTATAAATGAAGTAACATAATTTGGATCATTTAATGCAATGATAAAAAAAAGGAATGGACTATTGGAATTTATCTCACAATTGGCATCGATTATTTGGGAATAACCAAATCGATAATTTTTGAGACATATCTGGGTTTCCTGATTAAGCGAGGTTTGTTTGACGTATTCCTAGAAATCCAAGGAGAAAAAAAGATTAATTGTAGTTGAAAGATAAGGTTGGAGTATCCCCTCAGAAAGATGGGGTTGGAGTATCCCCGTGAATGGCAAATAATTTTTACAAAGTAAGACTTTTAAATCTTGACAATTTTGAGAAGCGAGGTTGGAGTATCCCCTCAAAAGGTCAGGGTTGGAGTATTCCCCGTGGATGAGAAATCATTTTGAAAAAGAAAGATTTGTAAATCTTGATAATTTTAAGGAGCGAGGTTGGAGTATGCCCTCATAAGATCAGGGTTGGAGTATCCCCATAAGTGACACATCTGACACTCTTTAGAGAAGGCAAGTGGGAAGGCTTAAATTGACAAAACTTTGCGATTTGGAAACTGAGTGAGCATTTTAATGACTTTTGGCAAAAGAAAATATTATGAATGAGGATGGTAAAGATGTAAAATGTGTTTGTGCCTTGATAACAGCCAATGGGTGGTCAAAGCATGTTCTCAAACCTGATCAGGGTGATACGAAAACATTTAAATGTTTCGTGACAAGATTTATTAGAACAACTCAATTTTGATCGTAATCAAAAACAGGGGATAACATCGCACTATCTTGCTTTCGAAATTTATTCTAAATTGGTTTGAGGGATTTAGAAGGTGGACAAGATACCTTTAGAAAGGTAACTAGATGAGAATATTCCTACTACCCCAAAAAGTCACTTTCTAGGGGAATAAATTTTCAAGTTCTGATTGATAGTGCTGCTGGCAGAACATATGAGGGACAAGGTGTGTCAAAATTTGAAAAATCACCTTAGACTCATTTGGTATCAAAAAATTGCAAACAATACCTTTTTAAAAAGGGAATTTCATGAACCTTTTAGAAAAAATGTTTAAAAATTTGAAAAAATCATTTAGTAGGCCTGAATGGCCCAACCAAAATACATGTTCGGATTCTAGAGGTTTTGGATAGTTTAGACTTGAAAAATCATAACTTTATCATCTGGAATGGTCTGAGGGTAAATAAGGCATTGTTGTAAAGATAATCCAACATGTCTAGATAGAAAAATATCAAAAAATTAATGAAAAATCATTTAGGATTTTTAAATGATTTTTCAATTTGTAACAGTTGTGCCACCAGTAGGGGATATCCCTGATTTTTTTCTTATATATCTATGGGTCCAAACTCGAGTCATTGACATTCGAATGTCCATGACTAAAGGGAAAGAGTGGCATGAGCATCACAAGCTCATTTGCATAGCCCTGGAATAGTTTGGGATGATGAAACAGCCTATTGATCATACCACTCAAGGTTTTGAATCAAGAAAAAGGCACAAACATTTAGGGAATAATTATGGACCATTTTCATTTCAAAATCAGAAGATTTGAGCTTGTTTAACCAAGATTTCAGATCTGGAAAATTTAATTTTCCCTAAGATATTTTGCTAGCTTTAAGGAAAATGCTAAGTCCATGTTAATCCTTATTGGTTAAGGGTAACATGCTTGGCTTAAGGGGTTTTTCAAAATCAATTTTTTGACAGCCATCAAACATGCATTTTGATAAGGAGAAGACAACAAACATACAAGGGGATGGCACATAACATGAATAGAGATGCTAATTTTACTAATGGCCTAGACAAAGAAAGTGTTATGCACTTTGACAAGAAAATGTTATGGATGCTGAAAATGACAATGATTCATGCAAGTTAATGTATAAATGTGCTTGAAATGTGTTCGGCTAATGATTCATAAATGGATTAAGGATAACAAATGCATGTATATGTCATAAACTGCATGAGCAAGAGATAGCAAACAATTAAGGATGAAATGAGGCATTTTGCACATAAAAGGGGCATTAAGGCATCCAAATCCTCAACTACCACAACCAAAAGCCACAACAATGCATGATAATCCTAAGAGGGTGACAGAAACATGGAGAGCTCACTAAAATGATGAAGATGCTAAAAAATAAAAAGTGCAAGTGATAGAGTAAGAAGTTATAACAACAAACTTCAATTTTTGGCCAAATAGTTGGAGGTAGTAGGGAAAGCTTGAATTTTCCTCTTTTCCTTGTTATTGATAAGCAAGAAAAAGAGAAAAATTATGAGGTTTTTGTTTTAGTATGGATGAGGATGATTTTTAGAATGTGTAATGGTTTAAAGTGAGTGTTTTGGTGCTGTTTTAGGGTAGTGGGTGAAGAGCTACGGGATTATGGTTTTTTGGTGCAGGAATGTGTTTTTGGAAGTGTAAATGAGCTGGAATCTAATCTTTTTTTTTGCTGAGATAGAAGTGGTCCCTTTATACTAGCATTTTAGAACCAAATTGGAGGTGTTTTTAGCCATTTCTCAAGGGGGACAAGGTGATGTTAGCATGGTGGCTATAGGGTGGCTGTAGGGGACAACTTATTGCCAATGTAATGGGCATAGGGTGGCTAGTTTAAATGCTAAAATGCTTTTCCAACAAATAGGGTGGTTCATGGTGATATTGGTTAACAAGTTAGGGAGTAGTAGGGTGATCAAATGACATTGACCTTTTTGATCCAATTTCGACTTAAAAAATGTTTTGATTAATTTAAAAGTCTAAATTCATAATTTGACATGTGTTTTGATCTCTCTTGATGCAAACAAATGAGTTAACATCGAGTTTTGGATCAATGGTGGATAAGTAAAAAAATGCTCGGATCGTGAAAATGGTCTGCATGTATCGATACATTGCAAAATTTATTGATACATTTGGTCCAAAAACCTTGATGGTATCTATACAGTTATAAAATGATCATTCTATCGATATTATGAATCATTGTATCGATACTATGAACCACTGCATCAATACATGTTGATATGTATCGATACATTTCTTTACAGAATGCATTTTTTGGTTCTGCCATGGCTTAGTATCGATACATGAGGTCCTGTATCGATACAAAAGCTTATGTATCGATACATCTACATGTTATATCAAAACAAATGGGGACATTTCAAATTTTTGGCATGTAGGAGCATTGTATCGATACGTGAGAACCATGTATCAATACATTCAAGTAAAATTATAAATTTTCTCATATCTTTTGTCCCCGGATACCTTGAACTATGTCATTTGATGCCACATCTTTGCATTTGCCTTTGGTATGATCCCTACACCTTCTTGACCTTCTAAAAATAGTTGTCGCCCAGTGATCATCACCCTCTCTAACATCCATGCTCCAGATTGCTACAAATTAGCCCAGATAAAATAAGGTGCCTACAGTTGCCCCTCTTTGACTGTTGCTGAAAATCAGGAACAAGGCAAAGACATATAGACACTATTTTATCTGAAGTGGACTAACGCTTCAGGAATACTAGGGTGTTAGGTTTTCTAAGGTTTGACCCCTTTAGGCAAGTATAAAGTAACATGGATTTTTGATGTGGGTGCCGCCAGTCTGTGCAGACATTGACTCAGGTGTCGCCAGCTTGTGCGAGCTTTGACTTAAACTTGGTGCCACCAGCTTGTGTAGGCTTTAACTCGGGCGCTGCCAACTTGTGCGGGCTTTGACTTAAACTTGGTGCCATCAGCTTATGTGGGCTTCAACTCGAGTGCCGCCAGCTCGTGCGAGCTTTGACATGGGTGCTACTAGCTCATGGGCTTTAAAAGGGTTCCACTAATTTGTGGGCTTTAAAACGGTACCACTGATTTATGGGCTTTAAAAGGGTGCCCCGACTTATGGGCTTTAATGGGTGCTCTAACTTGTGGGCTTTGAGGGATGCCACTGACTTATAAGCTTTAAAGGGTGCCATGACTTGTGGGCTTTGAACGATGCCGCTAACTTATGGGCTTTGAGGGATGCCACTGACTTGTGGGCTTTAAAGGGTGCCACGACTTATAGGCTTTGAGGAATGCCACTGACTTGTGGGCTTTAAAGAGGTTCCACTGACTTGTGGGCTTTTAAGAGGTGCCGCTGACTTATGGGTTTTAAAAAGTGTGGCGACAAAGTTTTTGTTATAACTTCTAATACAAGCTCTTGTTAATAGAAGTTCATAACAAAATTTCCTATTAAAAAAGGTTTTGGCACTAGTTCTTGATGAAATTCTTGACAAATCTTCTGACAAATGTTCTTTACAAAATTTTTTATGATAGTTTCTAGACGACAATTTCTTGACACTAACACTTTAGCAGTAATTGCTTGATAAAAAGTGTTTTGCCATAATGTGATGAGAAGAAAAGACCTTACCTGAATGGCACTTCATTTGCAAAGCTTAGAGTTCTAACCGGGAATTGCTTCGAGGTTTAGCAAACCTGGCTAGAAGTGATATTGTAAAAATGATGTATGATGGTAATATGAGTGCATGATATGAAATGCTATCATGATTGCCTGATGTGAAGTCTAATACGGGAGATAGCTATAGTTCTTCTTGTACATCACTTAGACTCTCAAAGGGATGGCGATTCATCTTTGTTGCGACCATGGACTAGAATTTTCCTTATCCCACTAGCAATTATAGGTTATCTCGAATCCACTGGGGATATGACCAAAAATCTATTCCTGAGAATTTAGATTGTTGCGTTTCCTAATTTGGGAGGCTTAATTGTTTCCTGACAATTGGAAGGCCTTGTTAGCAATTTAAAGACTGTTTGCCTGATTAGGTTGATGTCTCTTATTTAAATAGGATTTTGATAGATGCATGGGTCGATTCTTGGTTAGCTTAAAATGGTTTTCCTTGAGATGTGACTTGTGAAAGCAAGAAATGGTTTGGTGTATGGTTATGCTGAATGGGTGTTTTGACATGACAAATGCATGATATTGATGATGATTGGGGCATAAACAGAGTTCCTTGTGCTTTTCTTTTCCTCTCGATGTAATGTCAAGATGTCCTAATGCATATTTCAGTTGATTAACAAGCATTATCAGTTAAATGACAAGTGTAATGTGAAGTGCACAAGGGTTAAAAGAAATAAGGTAATATTTATTCATGGCAACAAAGAGACATAACTTGATATATCTTTTGACAAACAAGTGATATGGTAGCCAGAAAGATGATCTTTTAGGTGAAAGATGCCTCAAACAATCATGACATGGATGTTCTTTAGGTGCTTTTTAGTATCTTTCTTAAACAATGAATATGCCTAGCTTGAGTTAATCTTTGGAAGATCTCTAGGATTGCTTTGCATTGTCCTGTAAGTGATCTCAATCATGCCCCATCAAAATTGATCTTTTTAAGTTACCCTTATGGGTTTTCAACTATAGTTGGGTTGGTTGCCCAGATATCCTTTTCGGATTTTCATCTAGACCTTTTTTTGTTTTTGTTGTTTTTGTTTTGTTTTGTTTTTTATTTTTGTTTTTTTGTTTTTTGTTTTTTTCCTTCTTGAAGAATGCCTTTTTAGGTTTTCGCCCTTTATGTGTAATATTTCTTGATGGAATCTGAGTTGACTGGGTTGGGCAAGACATTACCGTCCATTTTTTACAAGATTAAGGCCCCTCTAGAGAAGGCTAGCTTCATAACATACGGTCCTTCCCAATTAGGGGTCCATTTGCCCCGTTTATCTTTATGAATTGGGAGGATCTCCTTCAATACCAATTCGCCTGGGTGAAATTATCATGGGCGTATCTTTTTGTCGTGGGCTCTGATCATACGTCTTTGATACATTTGACCATGGCAGATGGCCTTTATGCATTTTTCCTCGATGAGGTTGAGATGGTTATATCGATTCTTGACCTATTTAGCTTCTTCAAGTTTGGTTTCCATTAAGACTCTGAAAGAAGGGATCTCGACTTCGATAGGCAATACAGCTTCCATTCCATAGGCAAGAGAAAATGAGGTAGCACCCATGGAAGTGTGTATTGAGGTCCGATAGGCACGAAGTGCAAAGAATAGCTTCTTATGCCAGTGTTTGTAAGTCTTAGCCATTTTCTTAACTATTTTTTTAATGTTTTTATTGGTAGCCTCGATTGCCCTATTCATTTTTGGGCAATAAGGGACAGAATTGTGATGCTGTATCTTGAACTGTGAGTAGATCGCTTGTATCATTTTATTGTTTAAGTTGATTGCATTGTCTATGATGATTTGGTTTAGGAGGCCATATCTACAGATGATGTCTCGTTTAACAAACTTACAAAAAGTTAATCTATGGCATTAGCATATGAGGCAGCCTCTACCCATTTAGTGAAATAGTAGATTACTACCAAGATAAAACGATGCCCATTGGAAGGTTTAGGGGTGATTGGCCCGATCACATCCATGCCCTACATGGAGAAAGGCCATGGGGTCATCATGATGTGAAGTGGTGTCAGAGGGACATGGATCCTTTTAGCATAGATTTAACACTTATGGCATTTTTAGGAGAATTAATGCAGTCTCTTTCGAGGGTCAACTAGTAATAACCCGCTCTCATGATTTGCTTGGCCATCTGATGTCCATTAGCATGTATGCCACAAATCCTTTCATGAACTTCTTTTAGGATCTTTTTGGCTTTAGAAATGTCAATGCATCTGAGCAATACTTGATCATGACTCATTTTGTAGAGGATTTTTCCATCGTGAACAAATCCCATAGCTAGCCTTCTGATAGTCTTTTTATCAGTCTCAGTTGCATGTTTGGGATATTGCTGATCCTTGATGTAACGAAGGATGTCTTAGTACTATGGTAGGCCATCCTTCTCTCTTTTGACGCTATGACAATGCACCGAAGTTGTGTAGATGCTCATCTGGACGGGAGCAACGTTCGACTCCTAGTTGACTTTAAACATGGATGATAAGGTGGCCAAAGCATTAGCAATTTGGTTTTTTTCTCGAGGTAAATGTCAAAAACTAATATCATCAAATTCTTTCTTGAGCTCTGCTATCAGCTTCCCATACTGCATTAGCTTGGCATCATGAGTTTGCCACTCTCCTTTCAATTGGTAGATGACTAGGGCCAAATCACCAAATGCTTGTAATATGTTGACATTCCTCTCAATGGCTACTTGAAGCCCCATGACAGATGCTTCATATTTCACGATATTATTCATGCAGTCGAAACTTAGCCTTGCTATGAACAGATAATGACTCCCGTCAGGTGACATCAATATTGCCCTAATTCCATGTCCTATAGCATTTGACACTCCATCAAAATACATCTTCCAAGATTGATCTTGGTAGAAGACGTCTTTATCTTTAGAAACATACATTAGATCTTCATCTGGGAAGTCAAAATTTAGGGGTTCATAGTTATCTGCCACTTGACTTGCTAAAAAGTCAGCTATTGCATTGCCCTTGATAGCCTTTTGATTGAAATAGGCAACGTTGTATTCAAAAAGCAGGACTTGCCATCTAGCTAGCATTCCTGACAGTGTAAGGGCTTCACATAGATACTTGATAGGATCGAGCCTTGTAATCAACCATGTGGTGTGCTACAACATCTACTGCCTGAGTCTTTTGGCTGTCCACACTAAAGCATAGCATAACTTCTCGACTATGGAGTAATTGCACTCGTATTTCGTGAACTTTTTGCTTAAGTAGTAGATTGCTTGTTCCTTTTTTCCTGACTCATCATGTTGTCCCAATAAACAACCCATAGACTTGTCAAAGAGTGCCAACTAAAGGGTTAAAGGTCGACCGAGCATCGACGGTACCAACACTGGTGGGCTTGACAGATAATGTTTGACTTTATCAAAGGCTTCTTGACATGCCTTATTCCACTCTCCTAGATTTTGTTTGCAAAGGAGCCGAAAGATGGGTCGTATTTGTCATTGAGCTAGGATATGAATCTAGCAATGTAGTTCAGTCTCCCTAAAAAGGTTCTCACTTCTTTTTAGGTTTAAGGTGCTGGCATATCCTGAATGGCTTTAACTTTATCTGGGTCAACTTCAATCCTTTTTTCGCTGACTATAAAGATCAAAAGCTTACCCAAAGTGACTCTGAAGGTACACTTGGTAGGATTCAATTTGAGTTGAAATTTTCATAGCTGTTCAAAAAGTTTCTAAAGGTCTGTGACATGCTCATCCTCTTTCATTAACTTGGCAATCATGTCATTAACGTAGACTTTAATTTCTTTGTGCATCATTTCATGGAATAGGGCTATCATGGCTCGCTGATAGGTTTCCAAAAGGTAGGACATTATAGCAAAATATCCCCTACATGGTTACAAAAGTTGTTTTCTCCATGTCTTCGGGCACCATCTTGATCTGGTCGTAGCTTGAGAAACCATCCATGAAAAAGAACAGAGAATTCTTTGCCATGTTGTCTGCCAAAGTGTCGATATGGGGTAGTAGGAAGTTATCCTTAGGACTAACTCGATTCAAATCCCGATAATCAACACACATTCGTACTTTGCCATCTTTCTTTGGGACTGGGACTGGGACTATATTGGCAACCCATTCTAGATATTTGGCTACTCCAATAACCTGCATCAAACTGCTTTTTGACTTCCTCTTTAATTTTGAAAAGCATTTTTGGCTTCATCCTCTTTAATTTTTGCCGAATCGATTTGCATCCAGGCTTGATAGGAAGCTTGTGAACCACTATATCAGTTTCTAGTCTTGGCATGTCTTGATATGGCTAAGTGAATACAACTTGATATTCCTAGAGTAAGTCTATTAGCTTGGTCCTAATTGTTGACTTTATTGAGGTTTCAATTTTGACCTCCTTTCGGCCCTCCAAGTACCCAGATTTATTACTTCTGTTGGGTTTTTGTGGGGCATGATCAGCTTTTCCTCTTACTTAACTAATTGTAAGAGGTATGGTGGTACGGAGCTTTCTTCGAAATCTTCTTCAGGATCAACTTCACTAATGCAAATTGACTGTTCAAAATTGATCTTCAAAGACCTATCAGACACATCCATGTTACTATCGTAGGACACCTGAAAGGGTGCAGAAATAAACATTGCAAAAGGCACACACACAACTAAGGGATTTGGGTAAAAATGAAGGCAAAAGAGTAATATAAACAAAAAGGTTGAAAAGTGATACATAATATGGAATGATATGGGTAAAAGTCATTTTATTGACAATGTTTGATAAAAAATGCCCCTTACATGGGACACCTATTTGCCTTTGAGCAAGGCCAGGTAGGTTGTTATTTCTTGATGTTGCATGAAAGGGACAGGAAAAGTGCAAGGGCGTCCGTCATGACCTTATCATCAAAATCAGGTCTTAGTGGAAGGACATGAATTTTATGGCTCGGTAGCTTAGAGATAAAGGCTGTTAAGTGCCTTATTTAGGATGATCAAGACATCTTTAGTCATTTGCTCTTTTGATTGGCTTGGATCAATTCGTCCTCCCAAACGAAATATCTCATGGAGAGATAGAAACATTGTTAGCTGTAACTCCCCCTCTCAACCTAAGGATTGTGTCATCTCTTGGTTACAGGTCCTTTTTTCTTGCTACTTTCTAAGTGCGCATTGGCCTTAAATCCTAAACCTCTTTTGTTGGCTTGAGTTGTGACCTGTAAGGCTCGGGCTATCTCTTGCAAATTCTTGCCAAGCCCTTTTTCGGCATAGGAACCTTTGCCAATAGTCATTTTTAAACCTGAGTGGGTACATTTTGACAGATGGGGTTCGACTATTGGTAATCCTTCTCCCATAAATGTTGCACTAATAAACTCAAAGGATTGGAAGGATAGCTTCGGTGCCTCTTTATTAGGCTTTATGTAAATATCCTCAGTGAAAGTACTGGCGATCATTTCTTCTTCAGCCCCAATGGTGACTACTTTTTCATTTATCACAAATTGGAGCTTCTGATGGAGAGAGGATGGGACGGCTCCAGCAGACTGTATCCATGGTCTTCCCAATAAGCAGTTGTAAGAAGGATTGATATCCATAACTTGAAAGTCCACTTCATATGCATACAGGCCTATATGGAGCTGGATTGTGATATTTTTAATTACTCTGTGACACGTTCCATCAAAAGCTCAAGCTATGGTGCAGCTACTTTTAATTTTAGACTGATCAATAGGGAGTTTGCTTAATGTAGTCATAGGCATGACATTAAGGGCCAACCCATTATTTATAAGTACTTTGGGCAAAATGCATCCCTTACAATAGGTAGTGATATGTAGAGCCTTATAACTGCCCGTGCCTCCGGGTAGGATCTTATCATCAGTGAATTAGATATAAATATCGGGCATGATGTTATTCACTAGCCAATCCAACTTTTCTATGGAGACATCTGAAGGCACATATGCTTTGTTTAGCACCTTTAGTAATGCATTTCGGTGAACCTCTGAATTAAGAAGCAGAGATAGCATATAAATTTTGGTACGTTGTTTGCTTAACTGATCCACAATGCAATATTCATTGTGCTTGATGAACTTGAGAAACTTCATGGCTTCTCTTTCGTTCACTGCTTCTTTGACTTTTTCAGGCTTAAAATTCTTGGCTCGGGTCTGAGTGGTACTGATGCTTGGAGATGCATCAACCTTCTATTTTTCTTGAGTTGGGGGAGTATAATACCTACCACTACGGGTTAGATGACTAACTCCTAACAGTTCCATTACGACAGTTGAGGGAGTTAGTTCTCTGACCATCACTACTTGATTCTCGTATTTCCATGGGACAGCTTTGTTGCACTTATATGGGAATAGTTTAGGTACTTCCATGACTAACTTTGGTGTAGATGTCAGAGAACTAACCTCAGAACTTGGCTTGCCATAACGAATAA
>JAQSVH010231956.1:0-12790 GCA_029448705.1 Adansonia digitata
CAATACCCTTAATGGACTCAAAAATGACCTTAAAAGGCTAAATGAATCCTAAGCATTCACCTTTGGCATAAAAGCATCCGGTGGAGAAAATATGAAAATGCCTCTAGAGTATACCTTTGACATGAAAGTATCTTGGTACCCCTAATGGACTCGAAAGGACAAGAAATGATGATTCTTACTCTAAATGGGTAATTTAGATTACAAAAATGACCTAAAGTAAGAAAATTGCTAATGGCTCCCTAAATTTTCAAAATCAAATATTGGTCCTAAAATAGGTGTAAAATGCTAAAAGAGGTATATTTTTATATATATATATATAATTTTTTTACCCAAAATCACCTTAAATGAGAAGTTTAAATTTTAAAATAACCTGACATGCAAAAATACCATTAAGTCCCTAAATTTTTAAAAATTAATTTTCATACCCTAACGGAAAACCAAAAGAATACGAAAGGTTTTTTATATTTTTAGTACCTCATTGGAGGACCAATGAGATGCTTAAAATAATCTAAGTGGATGATTTCATGCTAAAGATAGCCATTTTGTCCTAAAAATGCTAAATTTCCCAAAAGGCCCCTAAACTTTCTCAATTTTACACTTAGGTACCTAAATAAAAAAAAAACTTAAATCATCACAAAATCTAATTAATCAGGTAAAAATTAGCATGCCAATCATGAAAAACATCCATAAGAAGGTTCAGTCAAACATTTTTTACCCAAAATTTTTTTTCCATTATTTACAAACTAGCCCCTAAACTTTGAAAACTTACAAAATACCCCCTAGAGTGTGAAAAATACCTAAATCATGATATGAAATACCCAAAATCAATTTCTAAGTTATCCATGAAGCTTTTAGTCAAATCTTTTGACCATACAACATAAATTTCTATTATTTGCAAACTGTTCTCTAAACTTTTAGACATTTGCAATTTAGTCCTTAGTCAACGAAAACCATCATGAAAACACATTAGTAAGGTATGAAATCAGCTTGGACTCAGCAGCAAAACATGGCAAAAATACTCATTAAGATTCGGCTAAACACGGGATTTGTTAGAACAAAAATATTCCATTTTTTTCGATTTGGTCTCTAAGTTTAACTTTTGTTACAAAATGATATATTAATATCAATTCTAAGCTAAAACTAACCACAACCATCATCATCCACTCAAGATTAGGTTTGACAAAGGTGGGATTCATCAAGTAAACAAAATTTTCATGATGGAAAAACAAGTAAAACACATTTATACACCATTTTCATGTATAAAAACACAAACTTTCAAACATATAACAACCAAGTTACCACAAATCAAGCAAGACAACATATATACATGTGATATTACAACAAAATGACCATGAAATCAGCAAGAAATAGGAAGGAAGAAGGTGATTACCTTGGCTGAAAATCAAAGGGACAAGAGTTTATCTTATTTTTATTTTTCTCTCTCTTTTTTTTCCTCTTTTTCTTTCTTTTTCACTCGAGTTTTTTTTCTCTTTTTCCCAAAAACCCTTAATGAAAAAAAATGCCCTCTATTTATAGAGGAAGGGGCGACAATCTTGCTGCCCAAATGGAGTGCCCGAATGGCCATCCTTATTTTCTTCCTTTTTTTTTTTTTTGATGTGAAGATGGCTTGTTTGGTTGGATAACCATAATTGTTGTCATAAACCCATGCTTTGTTATCTTTTCTTACAAGCCACTCTATTATCAAGCTCATGATGAAGTTGATCAGCTCATATAATGGGTAATTGGGATGAAACCAACTTGCTTAGAAAGTAATTGGATGAGAAAACAAGCTAGTTAGCATGTAACTAGTTGGAAAAAGTAAAAAAAATAAATAAATAAAATTTCCAAAAGTCGAAATAAAATTTGAATTAATGTTGATTGATCATAGACAAAATTTTAGAAATGAAACGGTGCGAAAGATCTTGATTGGAAGTTAAAAACTTGTAAAATTTTATGAGAAATGCCTTAATATAGGAAAATTGACATATATAAAAAAATTCAAAACCTATGAAATAAAATAAAATTTTCAAAACTGTTTTAATAGGAGTAAAACGACAATATTAGACGAATTTTTAAAAATTTTAACCAAAAAAAATTCCCTCAAAAAGATTTACGGAGTAGAAAACTCCGTATTTCAAAAACAAAAGAATTTGAAGAAAAAAATTCAAAACTCATGAAAATGAATGAATTTTTGAAAACTGAATTAAGGTGAATCAAATAATAATATTTAATGAGTTTTAAAAATCATAGACCGAGAAAAATCACCCTGAAAATATTTATGGAGTAGAAAATTTTGTATTTTGAAAATAGAAGAATTTCAAGAAAAAAATTCAAAACTCATGAAAATGAATGAATTTTTGAAAACTAAATTAAGATGAATCAAATAATAACATTTAATAAATTTTAAAAATCATAAATCAAGAAATCACCCCAAAAATATCTACGGAATAGAAAACTCCGTATTTCAAAAACAGGAGAATTTCAAGAAAAAAATGCAAAACTTAAGAAAATAAATGAATTTTTCAAACTAATTTAAGGTGAATCAAACAATAATATTAGATGAATTTTGATGTTTGAAACTCGAGAGGATTCCATCGAAAATTTTACGAGTAAAGAAAAATTCATATTTCAATATAAAAAATTACAAAATTTTATTAACACTGAAGTAAAATAAATTCAAAACCACATATTACTCAAAACATTACTTTCCAAAGTGAAGAAAATGAACTTATAAAATTTTAAAAATTGATAAACAAGAACCAAAAGTAAAATTCATGAGCATAATAGTCGTAAGACTACAAAATTCAAAATTAATTCCTAAAATTTACAGTTTAACACTTCATGGTAAAAAATGCTAATACATATTTTTCGTTGAATATTTATGACTTTTTAGGGTGAGAATCGGCATAAAACCACACCGGTGTTGGTAAAAATATCCGACTACCAATTTTTTGAGTTTTTCCACAAAAATCTCAAAAAATTCCTAAAAGTAGAAAAATTAACCTTGAGATCATTCGTAGAGGTAATTTCCAAAATTTGTCAAGAGCTTGTTTAGAAACAAAAATTTTTCCTTTATGAATTCGTCATTTTTACCGGAGAAAATGGATTTTTCCATCTTCTGTATATACAGTTCTTTGTATATGACTGATTAAAATTACAAAAATATGAAACCCCTATGGTGGAAATTGATCTCCATCAGAGTGGCCACTATCTTCAATCTACAATGAAGTTAATATTGAAAATAAGTTGGTTAGGGTGAAAATGCAAAAACCAACTAGTAAAACCAATTGACTGAGACCAAGCAGTTGGGTTAACAAATGAAAGGAGTTACTCGGGACTAAGCCAATGGGTAGACAAAGGATACAAAGGTAATACCTAAGGTTAAATGTAAAAGGTTTAACTAGGGCTGAACCATCACATCGAACGAGATACAATAGGGAGTTTGACCAAGGTGAAACCAACATGTCAAATGAAATGAAAAGAAAGTTTGACCAAGGCTAAACTATCACGTCAAATGAAATGAAAGGAAAGTTTGACCAGGGCTAAACCATCACATTAAACAAAGCTCAAACGAAATAAAAGTAAGACTTGACCGAGTACAGCTAAGTAAATAAGAATTCGACCGAGTACGATGGATTGAAGACAAACTATAATAAGGTTGAAGTTTTCTGATATTTGAGATCTTTGAGGAAAGGCTGACTTACTTTTTGATTTTTAAGTAGTATCCATTCTTATAGGTTTTTTCTTACTTTATTGCTTTAAACTTGTGAATTACATAGTTATGAATATGGATGCATGATGAATGTGCATGGATTTTCATGATTGGATTTATTCCTCATTTTTCAAATTTTCATTTATTTTTTTTAAATCATGATTCAACCCACTTCAAAAGCCTAAAAACATCTTCAAAAAAATGTGAAGAATCTTTCTGGTGGTAAACGACTAGTCTTGAATCTGACGTTGTCTTTACAGAAATAATTGTTCTTACCCTCTGAGGAATTAAGATTATGATGCACCAGCGTCATCTAGTAACGAAAAGAGAATGGTATGATTAGGAATGTGTGGGGGATGCCCTTTGTGGTCATGTGGTGCGTCAATACCATTTAGTGGTTAAAAAAAAGGGATATGATTGGAAATGTGGGCAATGTCTCGACCCCAAGAGAAAATAGGACTTTGTGATGCATATATACCATCTAGTGGTTAAGGAAAAGGGATATGATTAAAAATGTGGGTGATGTCCCTACCCTAAGATAAAACAAGACTTTGTGATGCATCAATACCATCTAGTGGTTGAGGTAAAAGGATATGATTGAAATGTAGGTGATGTCCCTGCCTTGAGATAAAATCAGACTATGTGATGCATCAATACCATCTAGTGGTTGAGGAAAAGGGATATGATTGGAAATATAGATGATGCTCTCTTTCGATCCATTTATGGTTTTTTGAATGTAACAAGGACCTGATGTTTCCATCACCTCCCTTGCTAGCCAAAACAAAATGATGGATATCTTCTAAGAGGTTGAGTTTCCTCTATCATCAGAACTCTATCTAAGACCATTAGTTATCCACCCTTAATGCTCCATCTCTCTTTCGAAGGAATAAAGACATGAGCCAATATTTTCATAATGTTTTGACCTCATTCCAAAGTAACTCAAAGAAATTAGTCCGTTATCTATTTTAATCAATCTTTATTTCTTTAAGTCGTTAATTATCATTTAGCAAAAATTTTAGCACAATCAGAAAGATACTCTAACAGAGGTTGCATTTCAAGGAAAGAAAGTGGAATATTGGCTTTTTTATTTGGCAAAATAATGGTAAAATACCTAAGAAGCGATTCCCGAAGGTAATTGTAAACGTTAAAGAAAAGGTCTGGACAACTGAATTCAGATCATCGAAGATTTTTTCTGAACGGAATATCTACTTCTGCATATATCCATCTTTTAGAGATACATTTGATCATATCTGTAGACACCTTATTTCGTTCAGGCTAATTTTTAGTAGTCTGGGACATGAACGCAAAAAGGGGCGACGATCCTGGCAAAAAAGTTTTTGTTTTTAGGAGATCAAGAATGCTTATGGATCATATTAAAAAAAATGCAAAGATGTGGCATCAAAGGACGTAGTTCTAGGTGTTTAGGGATAAAAAACATGGAAAAATTCATAATTTTGCTTGAATGTATCGATACATGGTTCTCATGTATCGATATAATGCTCTAACAACCCAAAAATTCAAAATATCCCCATTTGTATCGATATAATGTGTAAATGTATCGATACATGAGTATATGTATCAATAAATGAACTCATGTATCGATACTAGGCCATGCCAGAACCAAAACTTGCATTTTGTAAAGTAGATGTATCGATACATATCAACATGTATTGATACACTGCTCAATTGTATCGATATAATGCTCTATTGTATCAATACAATGTTCATTATGCCAATACATTTAAGGGTTTTTAGACCAAATGTATTGATACATTCTTCAATGTATCGATACATGCAGGCAATTTTCCATGATTAAGGCATTTTTAACTTATCCTCGATTGATCCAAAACTTGATTTTAACTCATTTTCGTATTAGAAAAGATCAAAACCCATATCAGAATACAAATTTGGACTTGTGAATTAATCAAAACATTTTTTTGGAGTCTAAATTAGATCATAAAGGGTCAATGTCATATGATCACCCTACTCCTTCATTGTTTGTTGACAATGATCACCATTAGCCACCTGACTTGCTAGTATTTGATTTTAGCAATCAAACCAGCTACCCTATGTCCATCATATTGGACAAATTACTTCCTATAGCCACCCTATAGTCATCAGCTGTCACAACTTTATCTCTTTGAGAAATGACCAAAAATACCTCTAAATTAACTGCAAAATGCAAGTATAAATAGATCATCAATATCTCAGCTGAGGATCTTTTTTTTTTAACTTGTTTCAGCTCCCCTAACTCATTCACACATGAAAAAAACAAAATCCCTTAGTCTTTCACTAAGCATCCAAAAACAGCCCCAAAAACTCATTCCCAGCCACTAGATACTCTAAAAAATCATCTTCACCTATACCAGAACTGAAGCCTTTCTTTTTCTCACATTTCTTGCTAATTAACAACAAGGAAGAGAAGGGAATTTAGGTCATCTCTACTGTTCTAACCACTTAACCAAAATTGAAGCTTTGTTGGTATAACTTTTTACTTAATCACTTTCATTTTCGATTTTTTAGCATCTTCACCATTTTAGTAAGCTTTCCATGCGTCCACAATTCTCTTAGGATTCTCATACATTATTGTGGCTTTTGGTTGTGGTAGCTTAAGATTTAGATGCCTTGATGCCCCTTTTAATGTGTAGAGTGTCTTATTTCATCCTCATTATTTTTTTTACAGCTCTTGTTCATGCATTTTATGCCATATTCATGCATCATGTTATGTTCAATCCATGTATAAATCCTTAGTCGAGCATATTTCAAGTATGTTTATATGTTAGCATGCATTTTGCCATGAATACTTGTCATTTTCAGCATGCTTCACTTTATGAGATATATGCATAACAATTTCTTTGTCAAGATTGTTGGTAAAGTTAGCATCCCCATTCACGTTATGTGCCATCCCCTTTTATGTTCATTGTCTTCTCCTTGTCTAAGTACATGTTTGATGGCTGTAAAAAAAATTGATTTTCAAAACCTCCCCAAGCCAAGTATATTAACCTCAACTAATAATGATTAGCATGAACTTAGCATTTTCCTTAAAGTTATCAAAAAAATCTTGGGGAAAATTAAGTTTCTAGATTTGGAATCTTGGTTAAACAAGCTTAAATATTCTGATTTTCCAACGAAAATGGCCCTGCACTTGTTTTTGAAATGTTTGTGCCTTATTTTTAAGGCTAAACTTGAGTGGTATGATCAACGGGTTGTTTCATTATCCCATACTACTTTGGGGCTGTGCAAATGAGTTTGTGATGCTCATGCCACCCTTTCCCTTCAATCATGGATGTTCGAATGTCAATGACTCAAGTTTGGGCCCAAAAACACAAAGAAAAATAAAAAATATCCCCTGCTTTGCTTTGTCCCCTATTAGCAACACAACTTTTGCAAATTGAAAAAATTAGTTTAAAAATTTTTCATGAATTTTTTAATATTTTTCTCTCAAAGCGTGTCAAATTGTCTTTAAACCGATGTCTTATTCGCCCCTGGATCATTCCGAGTGAGAGAGTTATTATTTTTCAAATCTAAACTATCCAAAAGTCCCAGAATCAGCAACATGTATTTTGATCGGGCCATTCAGACCCATTATATGGTTTTTCCAAATCCTTTAAACATTTTTCCTAAAGAGTTCATGAAATTCCTTTTTCATAAAGGTATCATTTGCAATTTTTTGATACCAAATGAGTCCGACATGATTTTTCAAATTTTGACACATCCTGTCTCTTGTATGCTCTGCCAACAGCGTAATTAATCCAAACTTGAAAACTTATTCCCCTATAAAGTAATTTTTTGGGATATTTTGAATATTTTTAGATTGACCCTCGTCGAGTTAAATTTCTAATGGTATCTTGTTCACCCTCTAAAACCTTTAAACAAATTTAGAATAAATTCAAAAATTGGGATAGCGCGATGCTTTCCCCTTTTTTTTGATTATGGTTAAAATTGACTTGTTTTCCTGAGCTTCGTCTCGAGATATTCGAATGTCACCATATCACCTTGATCAACCTCGAGAACATGCTTTAACCTCCCATAGGCTTGCATCAAGGCACGAATGTTTTTTTACATCTTTACCATCACTTATAATAATTTCCTTATCAAAAAGCATCAAAATGCTCACTTATTTTCTAAATTACAAAGTTTTGTCAACTTAAGTTTTTCAACTCGACTTATTTAAAAAGTATCAAACATGTCACTTTCGAGGATACTCTAACCCTGACCTTCTGAGGCGATACCAACCTCACTTTTTCAAAATTGTTAAGATTTAAAAATCTTCCTTTATCAAAATTATTCGTCATCCTTAGGGATACTCCAACCCTATCTTTCTGAGAGGATACTCTAACCCTATCTTTTAACTACAATTAAATTTTTCTTTTTCCTGAATTTCCATGAATGTGTTAAGAGCCAAGCTCATTTTTATTTTTAAAAAAAACCTCATTCAATCAAGGAACCCAGATCCATCTTGAAAATTATCAATTCGATTATTCTCAGATAATCGATTCCAATCGTAAGATAATTCTAATAGTCCATCCCTTCTTTTTATCATTACATTGAATGGTTCATGTTATGTTAGTTCATTCGTTGCCTTACTAATGTGATTTCTTTACGATGATTATTGGCATTTATTTTTTTCAAATCATTTCAAGTAAAATTAAAGGTGATGTTTCATATGGGTATCTCTCTAGTACCCAAAATGGAAATTCCATTTTCAAAGTAAAATCCAGAAGGCAATTTTATTAAAAATTTCTATATTCCCTATCTATCCGGGGCGTATATGAGATTAAATCTTTTCATCAAAACCTAGATTTGTATTTCTATAAAATTCATGCATTAAAAGGGGGTTATATCAAAATAGTGATGAGTTAAGATCAAAAGAATCAAAACTAAGAAAGACATAACTACTAAGGTACCGATTTTGGGAATCGCAAAGAGGTTTGTGCCTTATCGTACGTAACCAACTCTTGAACTCAAATGGAAAATCTTTATACCACGCAAACCACAGGATCGATGTTTTGAGTTCTGTAACTCGAGACATAGGTTTCAATAGGCATCCGATCTTGCCTAACCCAAAATGATCGGTGGTGACTCCAAGCATTGGCCACTTTGTGATAGTCATCTGAGACTAATAAGATGAGCGATTCATCTTATGGTTCCCCTCACTGTATCATGAGTTGAGAATTCATACTTTCTCAGTCTCATCATGTTGCAAAGGAAAAATCTTGGTTAAGAAGATATTTTCTATTCAGAAAAATATTTTAAGTTGTATACACCCATAGATTCACGAGGATCCACCCTGGGGTATGTTGCAACAGCTTGGTGACTCCACTGGGGATTCTATAAAGAGTTAACCCAATAACTAGCCGTGTCTTACTAGGTTCTTAGTTCCTTTGATCTGCAGTCATTATTTAACTGTGACCCTTTTTTTGTTTTGTCAACTAATCTTTTGTTTGACATGATTGTTAGGATTGTCATATTTTTGAATAATCATTAGTTTAATAAAAATGGTAATACGAGAGTAAGCAAAAAGTTTTGATCGTTTCCCGATACACACCATGCACTTGCATGTGCATTAGAGTTCGACCAAAGTCCACGGTGAGGTTATAATCTAATCAATAGGAGGAAGTGAGCTATCCACCTTCATGAGTAACCCTCCATATAGACAAAGCAATAACTTCTCAGATGTAAATTACCTATGTCTCTCATGAGTAACCCTTTGCATTTGCATAGGAAAATACATCCACTGAATTAAACTCGTTTTGCCAAACCCACAATCGACTTAGGATCGAGGTGCCTCAACTATCTTTACTGGACGAAGGTGTCAATTTAAACCTTATATAGTAAGCCTTATGAGCTAAACCATGTCAAACCATACCAGAACATTGCTAGAACACCTAGAGAATAGGGTCACTTAGGGAATCATTCCTAACCTTTACTCTCAATTACCATGATTACACAAGTGATAATAAGTGCATAATGTCACTCGTATCTGCATTTTATCATTTATCAAGGCATGCCATTATATCGGTCGAACGACGGTTAACTTTTGTCTAAATAAGTGACGGTGAGCAAAATCCATCATTCGCAACGTCTTATGTCGTAAGCCTTTATGTGGTCCAAGTCACGGCTTAACGTGTATTCGTACTAGTAGTGATAAACGAATATTACTACCAGTCAGTTATTTTTCTATCAAAATAAGATATTATATCACCTTACAAAGGGCAAGTTGCATCCAGACACATTGATACGCTTCCCTTTTCTTGTCTCACTGCCTTAGTCGAGACATGTAATGAATTTTTTTTTATGTTCTTAAATTCTTTAATTCCTTTTATTTGTCTCTCATACGTTTCACTAACTCGTTTTTCCTTCGTTTTATGTCTTGGAATATGCATCATCTCATCATAAGTATCATGCTATCATCATTTTAGGGTAATTATTTTGGTTCAGTTTTTAGCAAAGTGCTTCATTTATGGAGCAACAGCTCATCTCCACCATCGAGTCCTTTGAAAACATCAAAACATGGTCAGAAGGTCACCAACATCAAGGTGGGGATATCTTAAAGCCTGAATACATCTCAAAAATGCATGAAAAGGCCAAGATCGATTTTCATCAGAATAATTATCGAGAACTGAAGCACATTTGGGACTGTCAGGAGAGTAACAAGAAAAAAGCCTTCACTAAAAAGTACAGGGATATAGCTCTCTTACTTCAAGTTTAGTTGGATGATGTCTTGTTGTGAGCAACGGCACAGTTCTAGAATTCGACCTACCGATGTTTCACCTTCAACCAAAAAGATTTAGTCCCTACCATTGATGAGTACATAGCTTTGTTCACCATAGAAAGGGCCAAGTCAGACCAGATTTACTGCAAAACACTAACATCTCCTTCATTCAAGAAAAGGTTAAGGCAAGTTCTTGGGGCCACAGAAGCATGGGTTGATAGTCACATCAAGGTAAAAGGGAGTGAATACATCTCTTAGGCCAGCTTAAAAGAGGCCATGGTAAATCTTTCTGATAAAAAAAAGCTCAAGATGTTTAGCTCTAGCAATCTATGGGCTCGTTATATTCCTGAAAACTTTGGTTTATGTAGAGGCAGCAGTCAAAGATTTTTTTTCTTGCCTATGTTGCAACATCAAACCTACTTCCACCATCATCACCGAAACCATCCACGCCCTCAGCTTTTCTAAAAGAATGGGAACAAGAAGATTTGTCAGGTGCACTCCATTACTCCAGATATGACTTATAATTCACATGAAGAGCCTTGTGGTTGTTCCCTCAGTCGATTGTGTACAAATGTGGAGACTACACTTGTGTACCACTTTTGGGATTATGGGGAAGTACCAGTTATGCTCCTTTATTGGTATTGCATCAGTTCTAGTGTCAGTAATTCACCCCGTTCTTTGAAAACTTATAACATTGAGATTTTGAATACAGAGAGCCCAATTATAAAGTGAAAGTCCAGTTAGCTTTTCAAGCTTGGAAGAAGATCCATTATATGGAAAAATACTAGAAAAGAAGCCTAACCACTTTTGGATATGAAGAATGGAGACTCTATTGTATCAATGACCCCTTTCCACCACCTAACTCTAGGATACTACAAATCTAAATAGAATATCTATCTTTTGAGATTGAGCTACTTAGGATGGAGTTTAAACAAGAAAATGCATCTTTTGTCACAGAAATCTCTCGACTTAAGGAGGAAAAGGGCCAGTTAAAGATGGATATCTATCTTAAGATTGGTGAAATAGATCGAGTTGTCAAAGAAAAGGATCACCTCAAAGATTACCTCGAAAGCCTAACCAAGGATTATGTGGTGCTTTGAAAAGCTAACAAGTCTCGGCGTGTTGGCAAGACATTAGTTGAATGGGAAGTGAAAGTTACCACTCTTAATCGTGAGCTAAATCAGCAAAAGGAGGAAGTCAGAACTAGCAGAGAAAAATCCATAAAGGCACGTGCTCTTGCCTCACCTACCAACAAATAAATCAAAGACTTGAGACCCAAATGCAAGATGTGAGAGTTGCTAGGGTCAAAAACAAAGTCCTTACCCACAGAATCTAGAAGTTAGAGCAGTCTCTCCATATTCGTCAAAGTCATATCAATGAACTAACAAGGGCTTTCAAGCGATGCAAACTAGATTGGCAAGCGACAATTGACCAAGCACATCTGAACTACCAAATACAGCATCAAGACCTTACTGAACAAGTTTAAATGGCTCAACTCGAAGCGGATGACATGATTAAGGTAGCTCGATCCATAAGGTGAAACATTCTGTTAGAGATCATAAGCAGTAGCTTTTAGGCTTCCTTGATCGTGTGATTACACAATTTAATCATGTTAGATATTTTCAAATGTAGTTATGTTGCAAGAAAAAAACCTTTTTGTGGCTCTAAGAATAATATTATTGGCGAAGCTGTTCCAGGAATCAATTGTCTCAAATGCATATGCATATTTAATTTCATTATTTTGTTCTATGCATTTGCATCAATCATTCATTATCTAAACTCATCATTGCATCATCAACACTTATCAATAAATACATTTTAAAGTGAAAGTCTAATACGGGAATTGAGCCATAAAAGTGCAAGAAATTTTAAGGTCAATCAGGAAAACAAAACCTAACATCCCACATCGTTATTGTAGACAACTTATTTTGTTCGGGCTAATTTTTAATAATCTGGAGTATAGATGTAAGAGGGGGCGGTGAATGTCGCCCGGCGAAAAAGGTATTTTGAGGATATCAAAGAAAGCCTAAGGATCATATCAAAGGTAAATGCAAAGATATGGCATCAAATGGTGCATTCCAAGGTATCCGGGGACAAAAGACATGAGAAAATTCATAATTTTACTTGAATGTATCGATACGTGGTTCTCATGTATCGATACAATGCTCCAACGCAGCAAAAATTTGAAATTTCCCCATTTGTATCGACACAACATGTAGATATATCGATACATAAACCTCTGTATCGATACCAGACATCATGTATCGATACTGGACCATGCCAGGACCAAAAACATGCATTCTGTAAAGGAATGTATCGATACATATCAACATGTATCGATACAGTGGTTCATAGTATCGATA
>JAQSVH010232008.1:0-12788 GCA_029448705.1 Adansonia digitata
TGAACATTAATTATAAGGAAAATAGTGGAAAAAAAAGCTTTTCTTGCAAATCCAAAGCATCAATATCATGTATCCCATTATGGAGAGCATCATTGTAGTGCCCATAACAAAAAGTATGTAGATTATTATGAGTATCCGAGCTTCAATTATTTCATGGATGAACATTATTTATGAATAAAGTGGTGGAACGAAAAGCTTTTTTTGCAAATCCTAAGCGTTAATCTCATGTATCCCAATGTGGCCAACTTGATTGTAGTGCCCATAACAAAAAGAACAGAGATTGTTACATGTATCCAAGTTTGTCTCATCTCACTAATGAACATTAATTATAAGGAAAATGGTTGAAGAAAAGCTTTTCTTGCAAATCCAAAGCATCAATGTTGTGCATCCTAATAGGGAGAACATGATTGCAGTGAGCATATCAAAAAGAATGTAGATGATTGTAGTGAGAATCCATGTTTGTCCAATTTCATGGATGAACATTAGTCATAAGGAAAATGGTAGATAGAAGAGTTTTTCTTGCAAATCTAAAGCATCATTATCTTGTGTCCAAATGGGGAGAACATGGTTGTAATGCCCACAACAAAAAAATGTATATTATTATGTGTACCCAAGTTTGACTCATTTCATGGATGAGCATTAATTATAAGGAAAATGGTGGAAAGAAAAGGTTTTCTTGCAAATCCAAAGCATCAATATCATGTATCCCAATGTGGAGAACATGATTGCAGTGCCCATAACAAAAAGAATGAAGATTATTACAAGTATCCAAGTTTGACTCATTTCATGGATGAACATTAATTATAAGGAAAATGGTGGTAAGAAAAGCCTTTCTTGCAAATCTAAGGCATCAATATCCTGCCTCCTAATAGGGAGAACATGATTGTAGTTCCCATAATGAAAGGAATGGAGATTATAAAGTGTATCCAAGTTAGTCTAATTTCATGGATGAACATTAATTATAAGGAAAATGATGAAAAAAAAAGTCTTTTCTTGCAAATTCAAAGCATCAATATCATGTATCCCAATGTGGAGAACACGATTGTAGTGCCCATAATGAAAAAAACGAGATTATAATGAGTATCCAAGTTCGTCACATTTCACACATGAGCATTAATTATAAGTAAAATGGTGGAAAGAAAAGCTTTTCATACAAATCCAAAGCATCAATATAATGTAACCAATGTGGGGAACATGATTGTAATACCCGTAATGAAAAGAATGGAGATTATAATGAGTACCCAAGTTTGTCTCATTTCACGGATAAACATTAATTATTAGGAAAACGGTGGAAAGAAAAGCTTTTCTTGCTAATCCAAAGCATCAATATCGTGTGTCCAAATGTGGAGAACTTGATTGTAGTGCCCATAATGAAAAGAATGGAGATTATTATGAGTACCAAAGTTTGACTCATTTCACAGATGAACATTAATTATAAGGTAAATGGTGGGAAGAATGGCTCTCCTTGCATATCCAAAAGCATCAATATTGGGTACCCTAATGTGGAGAAGACGATTTTAGTGCCTACAACAAAAAGAATGGTGATTATAATAAGTATCCAAGTTTGACTCATTTCACGGATGAACATTAATTAAAAGGAAAATGGTGGAAAGAAAAGCTTTTTTTTTTCAAATTAAAGCATCAATATCTTTATCCCAATGTGGAGAACATGATTGTAGTGCCCATAACAAAAGAATAGAGATTACAATAAGTATCCAAGTTTGTCTCATTTCACAGATGGACATTAATTATAAGGAAAATGGTGGAAAGATAAGCTTTTCTTGCAAATCCAAAGCATTAATATCATGTATCCAAATGTGGGGAACTCGATTGTAGTGCCCATAATGGAAAGAATGAAGATTATTATGAGTATCTAAGTTTGACTCATTTCATGGATAACATTAATTCTAAGGTAAATGGTGGAAAGAAAGGTTTTTCTTACAAATCCAAAGCATCAATATCATGTATCCCAATGTGGAGAACATGATTGTAGTGCCTATAATGAAAAGAATGGAGATAATAATAAGTATCCAAGCTTGTCTCATTTCATGACTGAATATTAGTTATAAGGAAAATAGGGGAAAGAAAACCTTTTCTTACAAATCCAAAGCATCAATATCATGTATCCCAATGTGGATAACATGATTGTAGTGCCCGTAATGTTAGGAATAGAGACTATAATGAGTATCCATGTTTGTCTCATTTCATGAATGAACATTAATTATAAGGAAAATGGTGGAAAAAAAAAGCTTTTCTTGCAAATCCAAAACATCAATATCGTGCCTCCTCATAGGGAGAACAATACTGTAATGCCCATAACAAAAAGAATGTAGATTATTATGGGTATCCAAGTTTGACTCATTTTATGGATGAACATTAATTATAAGGAAAATGGTGGAAAAAAAAGCTTTTCTTGCAAATCCAAAGCATTAATATCATGTAACCCAAAATGGAGAACATGATTGTAGTGCCCATAACAAAAAGAATGTAGATTATTATGAGTATCCATGCTTAATTCATTTCACAGATGAACATTAGTTATAAGGTACATGGTGGAAAGAAATGCTTCTCTTGCAAATCCAAAGCATCAATATCGTGTTTCCCAAAGGGGAGAGCATTATTGTAGTGCCCATAACAAAAAAAAAATATAGACTATTACAAGTACCCAAGTTTAACTCAACTTATGGATAAACATTAATTATAAGTAAAATGGTGGAAAGAAAAGCTTTTCTTGCAAATCCAAAGCATCAATATCATGTAACATGAGGTGGAGAACATGATTGTCATGCCCATAACAAAAAATTGTAGATTATTATGAGTATCCAGTTTGACTCATTTCACGGATGGACATTGATTATAAGGAAAACTATGGAATAAAAAGCTTTTCTTGCAAATCCGAAGCATCTATATCATGTATCCTATGTGGAAAGCGTTACTGTCATGGCCAAAACAAAAAGAGTGTAGATTATTACGAGTATCCAAGTTTGTTTTATTTCACAGATGGACTTAATTATAAGTAAAATGGTGGAAAGAAAAGCTTTCTTGCAAATTCAAAGCATTAATATCGTGTATCCCAAAGGGGAGAACATGATTGTAGTGCCCACAACAAAAAGAATGGGGATTATTACGAGTATCCAAGCTTGACACTTTTCATGGATGAACAAAAATTATAGGGAAACTGGAGGAAAGAAAAGCTTTTGTTGCAAATCCAAGGCACCAATATCTTGTATCCCAATATATTATTGTAGTGCCAATAATGAAAAGGATGGAGATTATAATGAGTATCCAAGTTTGTCTCATTTCATTGATGAACTTCAATTACAAGGAAAATGGTGGAAATAAAAAGCTTTTGTTACAAATCTAAAGCATCAATATCGGGCATCCCAATAGAGAGAACATGATTTTAGTGCTCACAACAAAAAGAATGTAGATTGTTAGGAGTATCCTAGTTTGACTCATTTCATGGATTAACATTAATTATGAGGAAAATAGTGGAAAGAAAAGCTTTTTTTGCAAATCCAAAGCATCAATATCATCCATCCCAATGTGGGAAAAATGATTGCTATGCCCATAACGAAAAGAATGGAGATTATCATAAGTATCCAAGTTTAACTCATTTCATATATGAACATTAATTATAAGTAAAATGGTGGAAAGAAAAGCCTTTCTTGAAAATCCAAAGCATCACTATTGTGTAACCCAACGTGGAGAACATGATTGTAGTGCCCATAACAAAAAAAAAATATAGATTACTATGAGTATCCAAGTTTGACTCATTTCACGGTAAGAAAAAATTGTTGATTATTATGAGTATCCAAGTTTGACTCATTTCACTGATAAACATTTGTAAATCCAAAGCATCAATATCATGCAATCCAATGTGGAGAGCATGACTATGGTGCCCATAAGAAAAAGAATATAGATTATTACGAGTATCCAAGTTTGACGCACTTTGCGGATCAACTTTAATTATAAGGAAAATGGTGAAAAAAAGCCTTTCTTGCAAATCCAAAGCTTCAATATCATGTATCCCAATGAGGAGAAAATGATTGCGGTGCCTATAAAAAAAAGAATGGAGATTATTACGAGTATCCAAGTTTTACTCATTTCATGGATGAACATTAATTATAAGGAAAATGGTGGAAAAAAAAGAATTTCTTGCAAATCCAAACTATCAATATCGTGTATCCCAATATGGAGACCATGATTGTAGTACCCATAACGAAAAGCATGAAGGTTATAATGAGAATCCATGTTTTCTAATTTCACGGATGAACATTAATTATAAAGAAAATGGTGGAAAGAAAAGCTTTTCTCGTAAATCTAAAGCATCAATATCGTGTGTCCCAATGGGGAGAACATGGTTGTAGTGCCCACAAAAAAAGAAGGTATATTATTACGTGCACCCAAGTTTGACTCATTTCATGTATAAGCATTAATTATAAGGAAAATTGCACAAAGAAAAGTTTTTCATGCAAATCTAAAGCATCAATATCGTGTATCCCAAAGTGGAGAACATGAATATAGTGCCCATAACAAAAAGAATGGAGATTATTACAAGTATCAAGGTTTGACTCATTTCCTGAATGAACATTAATTATAAGGATAATGGTGGAAAGAAAAGCTTTTCTTGCAAATCTAAAGCATTAATATGTAGTCTCCTAATAGAGAGAACATGATTGTAGTATCCATAACGAGAGGAATGAAGATGTATCCAAGTTTGTCTCATTTCACAGAAGAACAATAATTATTAGGAAAATGGCAAAAAAAAAGTTTTTTTTGCAAATTCAAAGCATCAATATCATGTATCCCAATGGGGAGAACATGATTGTAGTGCCCATAATGAAATAAATAGAGATTGTAATGACTATCCAACCTTGTCTGATTTTACAAATGAGCATTAATTATAAGTAAAATGGTGGAAAAAAAAGCTTTTCATGCAAATCCAAATCATCAATATCGTGTATCCAGATGTGGAGAACTTGATTGTAGTGCCTATATGAAAAGATTGGAGATTATTATGAGCATCAAAGTTTGACTCATTTCACGGATAAACATTAATTATAAGGTAAATGGTTGAAAGAAGGGCTTTTCTTGCATATCCAAAAGCATCCATATCGGGTATCCCAATATGGAGAATATAATTGTAGTGCCCATAACAAAAAGAATGGTGATTATAATGAGTATCCAAGTTTGTCTCATTTCAAGGATGAACATTAATTAAAAGGAAAATGGTGGAAATAAAAGCTTTTTTTTTCAAATTCAAAGCATCACCATCGTGTATCCCAATGTGGAGAACATGATTATAGTGCCCATAACAAAAAGAATAGAGATTATAATGAGTATCCAAGTTTGTCTCATTTCACGGATGAACATTAATTTTGGGGAAAATGGTGGAAAGAAAAGCTTTTCTTCCAAATTCAAAGCATCAATATCATGCATCCCAATATGGAGAACATGATTGTAGTGCCCATAAGGAAAAGAATGGAGATAATAATGAGTATCCAAGTTTGTCTCATTTCATGGATAGACTTTAATTATATGGAAAATGGTGGAAAGATAAGCTTTTCTTGCAAATCCAAAAAATCAATATCATGTATCCAAATGTGGAGAACTTGATTGTAATGCCCATAACGAAAAGAACAGAGATTATTACAAGTATTGAAGTTTGACTCATTTCATGGACAACATTAATTATAAGGCAAATGGTAGAAAGAAAGGCTTTTCTTTCAAATCCAGCTTCAATATCGTGCATCCCAATGAGGAGAACATGATTGTAGCGCCTATAACAAAATGAATGAAGTTAATAATAAGTATCCAAGTTTGTCTCATTTCATGAATAAACATTAATTATAAGGAAAATAGGGGGAAGAAAAGCTTTTCTTGCAAATCCAAAGCATCAATGTCATGTATCCCAATGTGGATAACATGATTGTAGTGCCCGTAGTGTTAGGAATAGAGACTATAATGTAGATTATAAGGAAAATAGTGGAAAGAAAAGCTTTTCTTGTAAATCTAAAGCATCAATATCATGCCTCCTAATAGGGATAACTTGATTGTAATGCCCATAACAAAAAGAATGTAGATTATTATGAGTATCCAAGTTTAACTCATTTTATAGATGAACATTAATTATAAGGAAAATAGGGGAAAGAAAAGCTTTTCTTGCAAATCCAAAGCATCAACATCATGTAACCCAAAATGGAGAACCTAATTATAGTGCCCATAACAAAAAGAATGTAGATTATTACGAGTATCCATGTTTAACTCATTTCACAGATGAATAATAATTTTAAGGTAAATGCTGAAGCAATGCTTTTCTTGCAAATCCAAAGCATCAATATCGTGTATCCCAAAGTGGAGAGCATGATTGTAGTGCCCATAACAAAAAAATGTAGATTATAACGAGGATCCAAGTTTAACTCAATTTACAGATGAAAATTAATTATAAGTAAAATGGTGGAAAGAAAAGCTTTTCTTACAAATCCAAAGCTTCAATATCGTGTAACACGAGGTGAAGAACATGATTGTCGTGTCCAGAATTAAAAAAATGTAGATTATTTTGAATACCCATGTTTGAGTCATTTCACGGACGGACATTAATTATAAGGAAAACTCTGGAATGGAAAGCTTTTCTTGCAAATCTGAAGCATCAATATCGTGTATCCCAATATGGAAAGCATTACTATCATGCCTAAAACAAAGAAAATGTAGATTATTACGAGTATCCAAGTTTGGTTCATTTCACGAATGGACATTAATTATAAGTAAAATAGTTAAAAAAAAGCTTTTCTTGCAAATTCAAAACATCAATATTGTGTATCCTAAAGCGAAGAACACAATTGTAGCACCCACAACAAAAAGAATGGAGATAATTACGAGTATCCAAGCTTAACTCTTTCACGGATGAGTAAAAATTATAGGGAAAATGGTGGAAAGAAAAGCTTTTCTTGCAAATCCAAAGCACCAATATCTTGTACCCCAATGTGGAGAACATGATTGTAATGCCCATAAGAAAAAGAATGGAGATTATAATGAGTATCCAAGTTTGTCTTATTTCATGGATGAACATTAATTACAAGGAAAATAGTGGAAATAAAAAGCTTTTGTTGCAAATCTAAAGCATCAATATCAGGCATCCTAATTGGGAGAACATTATTTTAGTGCTCACAAAAAGAATGTAGATTATTTTGGGTATCCAAGTTTGACTCATTTCACAGATGAACATTAATTATAAGGAAAATAGTAGAAAGAAAAGCTTTTCTTGCAAATCCAAAGCATCAATATCTTGCATCCCAATGAGGGGAATATTATTGTAGTGCCCATAATGAAAAGAATGACGATTATTACGAGTATCAAAGTTTGCCTCATTTTACAGATGAACATTAATTATAAGGCAAATGGTGGAAAGAAACACTTTTCTTGCAAATCCAAGGCGTCAACATCGTGCATCCCAATGCGGAGAACATAATCATGGGGCCCATAAAAAAAGAATATACATTATTATGAGCATCCAAGTTTGACTCAATTCACGGGTAAACATTAATTATAACAAGTATCCAAGTTTGGCTTATTTCACAGATTAACATTAATTACAAGGAAAATTGCAAATCCAATGCGTCAATATCATGTATCCCAATGTGGAGAACACGATTGTGGTGCCCATAAGAAAAATAATGTAGTTTACAATGGGTATCCAAGTTTGACTCATTTCACGGATGCACATTATTTATAAGTAAAATGGTGGAAAGAAAAGCTTTTCGTACAACTCCAAAGCATTAATATCATATATCCCTTTGTGGAGAACATGATTGTACTACCCATAACAAAAAGAATGGAGATTACAATGAGTATCCAAATTTGTCTCATTTCATGGATGAACATTAATTATAACGAAAATGGTGGAAAGAAAAGCTTTTCTTGCAAAACCAAAGCATGAATATCGTGTATCCCAATGTGCAAAACATGATTGTGGTACCCATAACAAAAAAAATGGAGATTATTGCGAGTATCCAAGTTTGACTCATTTCACAGATGAACACTAATTATAAGGTAAATGGTGGAAAGAAAGGCTTTTCTTGCAAATCCACAGCATCAATGTCATGCATCCCAAAGTGGAGAACATGATTGTAGTGCCCATAACAAAAAGAATTGAGATTATTATGAGTATCCAAGTTTGACTCATTTCCTGGATGAACATTAATTGTAAGCAAAATGGTGGATAGAAAGGCTTTTCTTGAATCCAAAGCATCAATATCATGTATCCCAATAGGGAGAACATAATCGAAGTGCCCATAACAAAAAGAATGTATATTATTACACATTTCCAAGTTTGATGCATTTCACGGATGAACATTAACTATAAGAAAAATAGTGGAAAAAAAAGCTTTTATTGCAAATCCAAAGCATCAATATCGTGTATGCCAATGTGGAAGACTTGTTTGTAATGCCCATAAGGAAAAGAATGGAGATTGTTACGTGTATCCAAGTTTGACTGATTTCATAGATGAACATTAATTATAAGGAAAACGATGGAAAGAAAAGCTTTTTTTGCAAATCCAAAGGATCAATATCATGTATCGCAATATGGAGAACATGATTGTAGTGCCCATAAGAAAAAAAATATAGATTATTATGAGTATCCAAGTTTAACTCATTTCACAGATAAACATTAATTATAAGTAAAATGATGGAAACGAAAGCTTTTTTTTCCAATCCAAAAGATCAACATCTTCTATCCCAAAGCAGAGAACATAATTATAGTGCCCATAACAAAAAGAATGGAGATTAGAATGAGCATCCAAGTTTTTCTCATTTCACAGATGAACATTAACTATACGAAAATGGTGGAAACAAAAGCGTTTCTTGCAAATCCATAGCATCAATATCATATATCCTAGTGGGGAAAAAATGATTGTGGTGCCCATAACAAAATAATGTAGATTTTTATGAGTATCCAAGTTTGACACATTTCATGGATGGACATTAATTAAAAAGAAAATGGTGGAAAGAAAAGCTGTTTTTGCGAATCCAAAGTGTCAATATCGTGTATCCTAATGTGGAGAACATGATTGTCGTGCCCATAATGAAAGGAATGGAGATTATAATAGGTATCCAAGTTTGCCTCATTTCATGACGAACATTAATTATAAGTAAAATGGTGGAATGAAAAGATTTTCTTGCAAACCCAATGCATTAATATCGTGTATCCCAATGTGGAGAACTGGACTACACCGGCCATAACAAAAAGAAAGGAGATTATTACGAGCATCCAAGTTTGACTCATTTCATGGTTGAACATTAATTATAAGGAAAACGGTGGGAAAAAAAGCTTTTCTTGCAAATCTAAAGCATCAATATCATGTGTCCCAATGGGGTGAACATGATTGTAGTGTGCACAACAAAAAGAACGTATATTATTATGTGTTCCCAAGTTTGACTCATTTCACGGATTAGCATTAATTATAAGGAAAATAGTGGAAAAAAAGTTTTTCTTCCAAATTTGAAGCGTTAATATCATGTATCGCAATATGGACAACTTGATTCTAGTGCCCATAACAAAAAGTACAGAGATTATTTCATGCATCCAAGTTTGTCTCAACTCACGAATGATTATTAATTATAAGGAAAATGGTGGAAGAAAAGCATTTCTTGAAAATCCAAAGCATCAATTTTATGCATCCCAATGGGGAAAACATGATTGTAGTAAGCATAACAAAAAGAATGTAGATTATTTTGGGTATCCAAGGTTGACTCATTTCACGAATGAAGATTAATTATAAGGAAAATAGTAGAAAGAAAAGCTTTTCTTGCAAGTCCAAAACATCAATATCTTGCATCCCAATGAGGGGAATATTATTGTAGTGCCCATAATGAAAAGAATGGAGATTATTACGAGTATTGAAGTTTGCCTTATTTTACAGATGAACATTAATTATAAGGCAAACAGTGGAAAGAAACACTTTCTTGCAAGTCCAAAGCATCGACATCGTGCATCCCAATGCGCAAAACGTGATTGTGGTGCCCGTAAAAAAAAGAATATAGATTATTGTGAGCGTCCAAGTTTGACTTCATTCACGGATAAACATTAATTATAACAAGTATCCAAGTTTGGCTTATTTCACAGATTAACATTAATTATAAGGAAAATGGCAGAAAGAAAAGTTTTTCTTGCCAATCCAATGTATCAATATCGTGTATCCCAATATGGAGAACACGATTGCGGTGCCCATAGGAAAAATAATGTAGTTTACAATGGGTATCCAAGTTTGACTCATTTCACGGATGCATATTATTTATAAGTAAAATGGTGGATTGCAAATCCAAAGCATCAATATCATGCATCCCTTTGTGGAGAACATGATTGTAGCACTCATAACAAAAAGAATGGAGATTACAATGAGTATCCAAGTTTGTCTTATTTCATGGATGAACATTAATTATAACGAAAATGGTAGAAAGAAAGGCTTTTCTTGCAAAACCAAAGCATGAATATCGTGTGTCCCAACGTGCAAAACATGATTATGGTGCCCATAAAAAAAAGAATGGAGATTATTGTGAGTATCCAAGTTTAACTCATTTCACAAATAAACACTAATTATAAGGTAAATGATGGAAAGAAAGGCTTTTCTTGCAAATCCAAAGCATCAATGTCATGCATCCCAATGTGGAGAACATGATTGTAGTGCCTATAACAAAAAGAATGGAGATTATTATGAGTATCCAAGTTTGACTCAATTCCCGAATGAACATTAATTGTAAGCAAAATGGTGGATAGAAAGGCTTTTCTTGTAAATCCAAAGCATCAATATATGTATCCCAATAGGGAGAACATAATTGGAGTGCCCATAACAAAAAGAATGTATATATTACAAATTTCCAAGTTTGATGCATTTTACGGATGAACATTAATTATAAGGAAAATATGGAAAAAAAAGCTTTTCTTGCAAATCCAAAGCATCAATATCGTGTATGCCAAAGTGGAAGACTTGTTTGTAGTGCCCATAAGGAAAATAATAGAGATTGTTACATGTATCCAAGTTTGACCGATTTTATAGATGAACATTAATTATAAGGAAAATGGTGGAAAGAAAAGCTTTTCTTGCAAATCCAAAGCATCAATATCATGTATTGCAATATGGACAACATGATTGTAATGCCCATAAGAAAAAGGAATGTAGATTATTATGAGTATCCAAGTTTGACTCATTTCACAGATAAACGTTAATTATAAGTAAACTGGTGGAAACAAAAGCTTTTCTTATAAATCCAAAAGATCAACATCATGTATACCAATGTGGAGAACATGATTATAGTGCCCATAACAAAAAGAATGGAGATTAGAATGAGCATCCAAGTTTGTCTCAATTCACAGATGAACATTAACTATACAAAAAATGATGGAAACAAAAGCTTTTCTTGCAAATCCAAAGCATCAATGTCATATATCCTAGTGGGGAAAACATGATTGTGGTGCCCATAACAAAATAATGTAGATTTTTATGAGTATCCAAGTTTGACACATTTCATGGATGGACATTAATTAAAAGGAAAATAGTGGAAAGAAAAGCTTTTTTTGCGAATCCAAAGTGTCAATATCGTGTATCCTAATATGGAGAACATGATTGTCGTGCCCATAATGAAAGGAATAGAGATTATAATGGGTATCCAAGTTTGTCTCATTTCACGAATGAACATTAATTATAATTAAAATGGTGGAATGAAAAGATTTTCTTGTAAGTCCAATGCATTAATATCGTGTATCCCAATGTGGAGAACTTGATTGCACCGCCTACAACAAAAAGAACGGAGGTTATTATGAGCATCTAACTTTCATTCATTTCACGGATGAACATATATTACAAGGAAAATGGTGGAACACAAGGCTTTTCTTGCAAATCGAAAGCATCAATATCATTCATCCCAATGTGGAGAACATGATTATAGTGCCCACAACAAAAAGAATGTAGATTATTACAGCAATCCAAGTTTGACTCATTTCACTGATAAACATTAATTTTAAGGAAAATGGTGGAAAGAAAGGCTTTTCTTGCAAACCCAAAGCATCAATATCATTCATCCCAATGTGGAGAACATGATTGTAGTACCCATAACAAAATGAATATAGAATATTACAAGTATCTAAGTTTGACTCATTTCACTGATGAACATTAATTTTAAGGAAAATGGTGGAAAGAAAGGCTTTTCTTGCAAATCCAAAGCATCAATATCATGTATCCCAATGTGGAGAACATAATTGTAGTACCCTTAATGAAAAGAATTGAGATTATAATGAGTATCCAAGTTTGTCTCATTTCATGGATGAATATTAGTTATAAGGAAAATGGTGGAAAGAAAAGCTTTTCTTACAAAACCAAAGCACCAATATCGTGGATCCCGATAGGGAGAACATTATTGTGGTGCCCATAACAAAAATAATGTAGATTATTATGAGTACCCAAGTTTGACTCATTTCATAGATGAAAATTAATTTTAAGGAAAATGTGGAAAAAAAGGCTTTTCTTGCAAATCTAAAGCATCAATATCATATATCCCAATGTGGAAAACATGATTCTAGTGCCCATAATGAAAGGAATGGAGATTACAATGAGTATCCAAGTTTGTCTCATTTTATGGACAAATATTAATTATAGGGTAAATGGTGGAAAGAAAGGCATTTCCTGCAAATCCAAAGCATCAATATCATTCATCCTGTTAGCCTTGAATTTAGTTTTGATATAACCAACAAACTTAAGTTAAATTAATATTTGACCTTGTACTTATGTTTA
>JAQSVH010232030.1:0-12013 GCA_029448705.1 Adansonia digitata
TCATCCCATAGATATGATAAACATGGATACTCATAACACAATCCATTCTTTTTGTGATTAAGCTGTATAAACATATTCACCTTATTAGGATGCATGATGTTGATGGTTTAGTTTCACAAGAAAAGCTTTTCTTTCCATCATTTTCCTTTGATCTTTGATTATCCCATCGATGTGATGAACATGGATTCTTGCAATAATCTCCTTTCTTTTTATGATGGGCAATAAAAACACATTCACCTCATTAGGACGCATGATACAGATGCTTTGGTTTTGCAATAAAAGCTTTACTTTCCATCATTTTCCTTAGATGAAAGTTCATCCCATAGATATGATGAACATGGGTTCTCGTAACAATCTTTTTTTTTGTATTTAGGCAATAAAAACAAATTCACCTTATTAGGATGCATGATATTGATGTTTCGTTTCACAAGAAAAGTGTTTCTTTCCTTTATTTTCCATAGAATCAAAGTTCACCCCATAGATGTGACAGACAGATTTTCAAAACAACTTCCATCTCTTTTTGTGATTCGGCTATAGGAACATATTCAACTCATTAGGATGGACGATATTGACGCTTTAGTTTCATTAGAAAAGCTTTTATTTCCATAGTTTTCCTTAGATCAAAATAAATGACATAGATGTGACGAAAATGAATTCTCATAACAACCTTCTTTCTTTTTGTGATCGGGCCAACAAAACACATTTATCTCATTAGGATGCACGATATTGATGCTTTGGTTTCAAAAGAAAACTTTTCCTTTCCATTATTTTTCTTAGAATCAATGTTCATCCCATAAATGAGATGAACATCGATTCTCAGAGCAAACTCGATTCTTTTTGTGATTGAGCTTTAAGAATGCATTCACCCCATTAGGATGCATGATATTGATCCTTTGGTTTCACAAGAAAAGCTTTTCTTTCCATCATTTTCCTTAGTCAAAGTTTATCCCATAGATATGATGAACATGGATTCTCGTAACAAACTCCATTCTTTTTGCAAATGAGCTTTATGAACATATTCACCTCATTATGATGCATGATATTGATGCTTTGGTTTCACAATAAAAGCTTTTCTTTCCATCATTTTCCTTTCGTCAAAGTTCATCCTATATATATGATGAACATGGATTTTCGTAACAATGTCCTTTTTTTTTTGCAATTGGGCTATAAAAACACATTCATCTCATTAAGATGGATGATATTGATGCTTTTGTTTCACAATAAAAGCTTTCCTTTCCATCATTTCCTTAGATCAAAGTTCATCCCAAATATGTGACGAACATGGATTCTCATAACAACCTCTTTTCTTTTTGGGATTGGGCTATAAAACACATTTACCTCATTGGGATGCATGATGTTGAAGCTTTCGTTTCACAAGAAAAGCATTTCTTTCCATTATTTTTCATAGAATTAAAGTTTATCCCATAGATATGACAAATATGGATTCTCATAGAAATTGTCATTCTTTTTGTGATTGGGCTATAAGAACACATTCACCTTATTAGGATAAATGATATTGACGCTTTGTTTTAGCAAGAAAAGCTTTTGTTTCCATTATTTTCCTTGGATCAAAATTAATCAAATTGATGTGACAAAAATGATTCTTATAACAATCTCTTTTCTTTTTGTGATTGGGCTATATAAAAACATTCACTTCATGAGGATGCATGATATTGATACTTTCGTTTCATAGGAAATGCTTTTCTTTCCATCATTTTCCATAGAATCAATATTTGTCCCATAAATGCGACAAACGTGGATTCTCATAACAAACTTTATTCTTCTTTTGACTGAGCTTTAAGAACACATTTACCTCTTTAGGATGCATGATATTGATGCTTTGGTTTCACAAGAGAAGCTTTTCTTTCCATCATTTTCCATAGATCAGAGTTCATCCCATAGATTCGATGTACATGGATTTTCATATAAATCTTCTTTCCATTTATGATTGGGCTATAAAAACATAATCACCTTATTAGGATGCATGATATTGATGCTTTTGTTTCACAAGAAAAGCTTTTATTTCCATTGTTTTCCTTAGAATCAAAGTTCATCCCATAGATATGATAAACATGGATTCTGATAGCAATTACCATTTTTTTTGTGATTCGGCTATGAAAACACATTCACCTCATTAGGATGCATGATATTGATGCTTTTGTTTCACAAGAAAAGCTTTTGCTTTTGTCATTTTCCTTGGATCAAAATTAATGACATAGATGTGAGGAAAATGATTCTCGTATAGATGTGACAAAAATGATTTTCGCAACAATCTCCTATCTTTTTATGATTGGGCTATAAAAACACATTCCCCTCATTAGGATGCATGATATTGATGCTTTCATTTCACAATAAATGCTTTTATTTCCATCATTTTCCTTACAATCAATGTTCTTCCCGTAAATGTGATGAACATGGATTCTCATAACAAACTCTATTCTTCTTCTGGTTAAGCTTTAAGAACACATTCACCTCTTTAGGATGTATGATATTAATGCCTTGGTTTCACAAGAAAAGCTTTTTTTCCATCATTTTCCATAGATCAAAGTTCATCCCATAGATTTGATGTACATGGATTTTCATAAAAGTCTTTTTTCCATTTGTTATTGGACTATAAAAACATCATTACCTCGTTCGGATGCATGATATTGATGCTCTCATTTCACAAGAAAAGCTTTTCTTTCCACTGTTTTCCTTAGAATCAAAGTTCATCCCATAGATGTGACAAGCATGGATTCCTATAATAATTACCATTCTTTTTGTGATTGGGCTATAAAATGCATTCACCTCATTAGGATGCATGATATTGATGCTTTGGTTTCACAATAGAAGCTTTGCTCTCCATGATTTTCCTTTGATCAAAGTTCATCCTATAGATATGATGAACGTGGATTCTTGTAACAAACTCCACTCTTTTTGTGCTTGGCCTATAAAACCACATTCACCTCATTAAGATGCATTGTATTAATGCTTTGCTTTCAGAATAAAAGCTTTGCTTTACATCATTTTCCTTTGATGAAATTTCATCCCATAAATGTGATGAACATTGATTCTCAAAACTATCTCCTTTCCTTTTATGATTGGGCTACAAAAACATATTCACCTTATTAGTATACATGATATTGATGCTTTGCTCTCACAAAAAAAGCTTTATTTTCCATCATTTTCCTTGATCAAAGTTCATCCTATATGTGTGACGAAAATGGATTCTTGTAATAACCTCGTTTCTTTTTGCGATTAGGCTATAAAAAACATTCAACTCGTTAGGATGGATGATATTAATGCTTTCGTTTCACAAGAAAAGCTTTTCTTTCCATCATTGTCCTAGATCAATATTCATCCCATAGATATGACGAACATAGATTCCCGCAATAATCTCCTTTCCTTTTGTGATTGGGCAATAAAAACACATTCACTTCATTAGGATGCATGATATAGATGCTTTGGTTTTACAATAAAAGCATTACTTTCCATCATTTTCCTTATATCAAAGTTTATCCTATAGATGTGATGAACATGGGTTCTTGTAACAATCTCCTTTCTTTTTTTGATTGGACTATACAAACAAATTCACCTCATTAGGTTGCACGATATTGATGCTTTTGTTTCAAATGAAAAGTGGTTTTTTCCAATATTTTCCATAGAATCAAAGTTCACCCCATAGATGTTACAAACATGGATTTCCATAACAATTTCCACTCTTTTCGTGACTAGGGCTATAGGAACAAATTTATCTCATTAGGATGAATGATATTGATGCTTTAGTTTCATAAGAAAAGCTTTTATTTCCATCATTTTCCTTAGATCAAAGTTAATCACATAGATGTGATGAACATGGATTCTCATAATGATCTCTATTCTTTTAGCGATTGGGCTAACAAAATAGATTCATCTCATTATGATGCATGATATTGATGCTATGGTTTTAGAAGAAACAGTTTTCTTTCCATCATTCTCCTTAGAATTAATGTTCGTCCCATAAATGCAACAAACATTAATTCTCATAACATACTTTGTTTTTTTTTATTTGAGCTTTAAGAACAGATTCACCTCATTAGGACGCATGATACTGATGCTTTGGTTTCATAAGAAAAGCATTTCTTTCCATCATTTTCCTTAGTCAAAGTTCATCCCATAGATGTGACGAACATGAATTCGCATAACAAACTCCATTCTTTTTGCGAATAAGCGTTAAGAACATATTCACCTCATTAGGATGCATAATATTGATGCTTCAGTTTCACAATAAAAGCTTTTCTTTCCATCATTTTCCTTTGGTCAAAGTTCATCCTCTAGATGTAATGAACATGGATTCTTGTAACAATCTCCTTTCTTTTTGGAATTGGGCTATAAAAACACATTCACCTCATTAGGATGGATGATATTGTTGCTTTGGTTTCACAATAAAGGCTTTACTTTCCATCATTTCCTTAGATCAAAGTTCATCTGAAAGATGTCACGAACATGGATTCTCGTAACAGCCTTCTTTCTTTTTGGGATTAGGTTATAAAACACATTTACCTCATTAGAATGCATGACGTTGATGCTTTTGTTTTGTAAGAAAAGCGTTTCTTTCCATTATTTTTCATAGAATCAAAGTTTATCCCATAGATATGACAAACATGGATTCTCATAGCAATTGCCATTCTTTTTGTGATTAGGCTATAAGAACACATTCACCTTATTAGGATGCATGATATAAATGCTTTGGTTTTGCTAGAAAAGATTTTGTTTCCATCATTTTCCTTGGACCAAAATTAATCACATAGATGTAATGAAAATGATTCTCGTGGCAATCTCCTTTCCTTTGTGATTGGGCTATAAAAACACATTTACCTCCTTAGGATGAATGATATTGATACTTTTATTTCACAAGAAATGCTTTTCTTTCCATTATTTTCCTTAGAATCAATGTTCGTCCCATAAATGCGACGAAAGTGGACTCTTATAACAAACTTTATTTTGTGATTAAACTTTAAGAACACATTTACCTCATTAGGATGCATGATGTTGATGCTTTCGTATCATAAGAAAAACATTTATTTTTATTATTTTCCACAGAATCAAAGTTCATCCCATAAATGTGACAAACATGGGTTCTGATAACAATTTCCACTCTTTTTGTGATTGGACTATAAGAACACATTCACATCATTAGGACGCATGATATTGATGCTTTAGTTTGAGAAGAAAAGCTTTTACTTCTATCATTTTCCTTAGATCAAAGTTTATCCCATAGATGTGACAAATATGGATTCTCATAACAAACTTCATTCTCTTTGTGATTGAGCTTTAAGAACTAATTCACCTTATCAGGATGCATGATATTGATGCTTTTGTTCCACAATAAAAGCTTTTATTTCCATCATTTTCCTTAGATCAATGTTCATCCCATAGATGTGGCGCGCATGGATTCTCGTAACAATCTTTATTTTTTTTATGATTGGGCTATAGAAACACATTCACCTCATTTAGATGCATGATATTAATGCTTTCATTTCACAAGAAAATCTTTTCTTACCATCACTTTCCTTGGAGTGAATGTTTGTCCCATAAATGTCATGAACACGGACCCTCATAACAAACTCCATTATTTTTATGATTAAGCTATAAGAGCACACTCACCTCATTAGGATGCATGACATTGATGCTTTGGTTTCACAAGAAAAGCTTTTGTTTCTATCAATTTTCCTTAGATCAAAATTAATCATATAGATGAGACGAACATGGACTCTAATAATAATCTCCTTTCTTTTTGTGATCGGGCTATAAAAACACATTCACCTCATTATGATGCATGATATTGATGCTTTGGTTTCACAATAAATGCTTTTCTTCCCATCATTTCCTTAGATCAAAATTCATCCTGTAGATATGACGAAAATGGATTCTCAGAACAGTCTTCATTCTTTTTATGATTAGGCTATAAAATGCATTCACCTCATTAGGATGCATGATATTGATGCTTTTATTCATAAGAAAATCTTTTTTTGCCATTATTTTGCATGGAATCAATGTTTGTGCCATAAATATGATGAACATGGATTCTCATAACAATCTCTATTTTTTTTTAGATTGATTTATAAAAACACATTCACCTTATTAGGATGCATGGTATTGATGCTTTGGTTTCACAAGAAAAGCATTTGTTTCCAACATTTTCCATAGATCAAAATTAATCACATAGATTTGGCAAACATGGATTCTCATTGCAATCTCCTTTCTTTTCATTATTAGGCTATAAAAATACAATCACCTTATTAGTGTGCATGGTATTGATGCTTTTGTTTCACAAGAAATACATTTGTTTCCATTATTTTCCTTAAAATCAATGTTTGTCCCATAAATGTGACGAACTTGGATTCTCATAACAAACTCTATTCTTCTTGTGATTGAGCTTGAAAATCACATTCATGTCATTAGGATGCATGATATTGATGCTTTGGTTTCACAAGGAAAACTTTTCTATCATTTTCCTTAGAATTGAAGTTTATCCCATTGATGCGACAAACGTGGATTCTCATAACAAACTCCATTCTTTTCATGATTAAGCTTTAAGAACACATTCACCTCATTAGGATGCATGATATTTGATGCTTTGGTTTCACAATAAAAGGTTTTTTTCCATCATTCCTTAGATCAAAGGTCATCCCATAAATGTGACAAACATGGATTCTCATAATAATCTCTATTCTTTTTGTGATTGGGCTATAATGCATCGTATTGATGCTTTCATTTCATAAGAAAATCTTTTTCTTCCATCATTTTCCTTAGAATCAATGTTCACCCCATAAATGTGATGAACACTGATTCTTATAACAAACTCCATTCTTTTTGTGATCGAGCTATAAAAGCACATTCATTTCATTAGGATGCATGATATTGATGCTTTGGTTTCACAAGGAAAGCTTTTCTTTCCATCAGTTTCCTTAGATCATAGGCCATCATATAGATGTGACAAACATGGATTCTCGTAACAATCTCTTTTTATTTCATGATTGGTCTATAAAAACACACTCACCTAATTAGGATGCATGATATTGATGCTTTGGTTTCAAAAGAAAAGTTTTATTTCCATCATTTTCCTGAGATCAAAATTAATCACATAGATATGGTGAACATAGATTCTCGAAACAATCTCCTTTCTTTTTGTGATTGGGCTATAAACACATAATCACCTCATTAGTATGCATGATATTGGTGCTTTCGTTTCAGAATAAATGCTTTTTTTCCCATCATTTTCCTTAGAATCAATGTTCATCCCATAAATGTGACAAACATAGATTCTAAAAACGAACTCCGTTTTTTTTGTGATTAAGCTTTATGAACACATTTATCTCATTAGGATGCATGATATTGATACTTTGGTTTTATAAGAAAAGCTTTTCTTTCCATCATTTTTCTTAGATCAAAGTTCATCCCATAGATGTAATGAACATGGATTCTCATAACAAACTCCATTCATTTTGTGATTGAGCTTTAAGAACACATTCACCTCATTAGGATGCATGATATTGATGCTTTGGTTTGACAAGAAAACCTTTGCTTTCCATCATTTTCCTTAGATCAAAGTTTATCTCTTAGATGCGGCGAACACGGATTCTTATAACAAACTCCATTCTTTTTGCAGTTGAGCTTTAAAAACACATTCACCTCATTTGAATGCATGATATTGATGCTTTGGTTTAACAAAAAAAAGCTTTTCTTTCCATTATTTTCCTTAGATCAAAGTTCATCCCACAGATATGTGAAAAATGGATTCTCATAGCAAACTCTATTCCTTTTGTGAGTGGGCTATAAAAACATATTCACCTTATTAGGCTGCGTGAAGTTATGCTTTGGTTTCTTAAAAAAAAGCTTTTGTTTCTATCATTTTCCTTGGATCAAAGTTTATCATATAGTTATGATGAACATGGATTCTCGTAACAATCTCTTTTCTTTTTGTGATTGGGCTATGAAAACACATTCACCTGTTTAGGATGCATGATATTAATGCTTTCGTTTCATTTTCCTTAGAAGAAAATTTTTTTCTATCATATTCCTTAGAATCAAAGTTCATCCCAAAGATATGACAAACATGGATTCTCTTAACAATCTCCATTCTTTTTGTGATTGGGCCATAAAAACACATTTGCCTCATTAAATTGCATGAAATTTATGCTTTGGTTTCACAAGAAAAGCTTTTTTCCAATCATTTTCCTTAGCTCAAAGTTTATCCCATAGATATGATGAACATGGATTCTCATAACAAGTTTCTTTCTTTTTCTGCTTAGGCAATGAAAACGCATTCAACTTATTAGGATGCATGATATTGATGCTTTTGTTTCATTTTCCTTAGAGGAAATGCTTTTCTTTCCATCATTTTCCTTAGAATCAAAGTTCATCACATCGATGTGACAAACATGAATTCTTGTACCAAACTCCATTCCTTTTGTGAGTGGGCTATAAAAACATATTCACCTCATTAGGTTGCATGATGTTGATGCTTTGGTTTCTTAAGAAAAGCTTTTGTTTCAATTTTACATAGATCAAAATTAATCCCATTGATGTGATGAACATGAATTCTCGTAACCATTTTTTTTTGTGATTGGGCTATAAAAACGCATTCACTTCATTAGATACATGATATTGATCATTTGGTTTCACAAAAAGAGCTTTTCTTTCCATTGTTTTCCTTAGAATCAATGTTCATCCCATTGATGTGATAAACATGAATTGTTATCATAATTTCCATTCTTTTTGTGATTGGGCTATAAAAACACATTCACCTCATTAGGATGCATGATATTAATGCTTTCGTTTCACAAGAGAAACTTTCCTTTCCATTATTTTTCTCAAAACCAATGTTCATCCCATAAATGTGATGAGCATGCATACCCATAATAAACGCTATTGTTTTTGCCCTTGAGCTTTAAGAACATAATCACCTTATTAGGATGCATGATATTGATACTTTGGTTTCACAAGAAAAGCTTATCATTCCATCATTTTCCTTAGATCAAAGTTGTTCCTATAGATGTGATGAACATTGATTCTCATAACAATCTCCTTTCTTTTTGTGGTTGGCTATAAAAACACATTCACCTCTTTATGATGCACGACATTGATGCTTTTGTTTCACAAGAAAAGCTTTTCTTTCCATTAGTTTCCTTAAAATTAAAGTTCATCCCATAGATTAGCAAACATGGATTCTCATAACAATTACCATTCTTTTTGTGATTCAGCTATAAAAACGCATTCACCTCATTAAGTTTCATGATATTGATGCTTTCATTTCACAAGAAAAGCTTTTTTTCCATCATTTTCCTTAGCTTAAAGTTCAACCCATAGATATGACGAACGTGGATTCTTGTAACAATCACCTTTCTTTTTGTGATTGGGATATGAAAACACATTAACCTTATTAGGATGCATGATATTGATGCTTTTGTTTCGTTTTCCTTAGAAGAAAAACTTTTTTTCTATCATTTTTCTTAGCATCAAAGTTTATCCCATAGATATAACAAACACGGATTCTCTTAAAAATCTCCATTCTTTTTTTTTGATTGGGCCATAAAAGCATATTCACCTCATTTGGTTTCATGATGTTGATGCTTTGATTTCCTAAGAAAAGCTTTTGTTTCCATCTTTTTGCTTAGATCAAAATTAATCCCATACATGCAACGAACATGGATTCTCGTAACAATCTCATTTCTTTTTCTGATTAGGCTATAAAAACACGTTCTCCTTATTAGGATGCATGATATTGATACTTTTGGTTCACAAGAAAAGCTTTTCTTTCCATTATTTTCCTTAGAATTAAAGTTTATCCCATATACGTGGCAAACATGTATTCCCATAACTTATGTGATTGGGCTATAAAACCACATTCACCTTATTAAGTTTCCTAATACTGAACCTTTCGTTTCATAAGAAAAGCTTTTTTTCCATCATTTTTCCTAGCTCAAAGTTCATCTCGTAGATATCATGAACATGGATTCTTGTAACAATCTCCTCTTTTTTTGTGATTAGGCTGTGAAAACACATTAACCTTATTAGGATGCATGGTATTAATGTTTTTGTTTTGTTTTCCTTAGAAGAAAAACTTTTCTTTCTATCATTTTCCTTAGAATCAGAGTTCATCCCATAGATATGGCAAACATGGATTCTCTTAACAATCTCCATTCTTTTGGTGATTAGGCTATAAAAACATATTCACCTCATTTGGTTTCATGATGTTGTTGCTTTGGTTTCATAAGAAAAGCTTTTGTTTCCATCATTTTGCTTAGATAAAAATTAATCCCATATATACGACGAACATGGATTCTCATAACAATCTCATTTCTTTTTTTGATTAGGCTATAAAAACACATTCTCCCCATTAGGATGCATGATGCTTTCAATTCACAAGAAAAGCTTTTCTTTCCATTTATTTTCCTTAGAATTAAAGTTCACCCTATAGATGTGGCAGACATGGATTCTCACAACAATTACCATTCTTTATGTGATTGGGCCATAAAAACACATTCACCTCATTAAGTTTCCTTATATTGATGCTTTCATTTCATAAGAAAAGTTTTTTTCCATTATTTTCCCTAGCTCAAAGTTCATCCTATAGATATGATGAACATGGATTCTCGTAACAATTTCCTCTTTTTTAGTGATTGGGCCGTAAAAGCACATGAACCTTATTAGGATACAAGATATTAATGCTTTCATTTCTTTTTCCTTAGAAGAAAAAATTTTATTTCTATTGTTTTCCTTAGAATCAAAGTTTATCCCATAGATATGACAAACATGGATTCTCATAACATTTACCATTTTTTTTGTGATTGGGCTATATAAACACATTCACCTCATTAAGATGCATGATGTCAATGCTTTGGTTCCACAAGAAAACCTTTTGTTGCCATCATTTTCATTAGATCAAAGTTCATCACATAGATATGACAAACATGGATTCTCATAACACACTCTATTCTTTTTGTGATTGAGCTTTAGGAACACATTCACCTTATTAGGATGGATGATATTAATGCCTTGGTTTCACAAGAAAAGCTTTTCTTTCCATCAATTTTCTTAGAATCAAAGTTCATCACATAGATGTTTTGAACATGGATTCTCGTAACAAACTCCATTCTTTTTATAACTGAGCTTTAAGAACATATTTGCCTTGTTAGGATGCATGATGTTGATACTTTGTGTTAACCATGAATTCAGTTTTGATATAATGAACAAACTTAAGTTAAATTACCTTGTATTTATGTTTAAATTGAAAATAATCTTTAAAAATACTAAGGTTGTAATCATTGAGATGTGTTTGAATAAAAAATGATTTTACAAACAAGTTTTGAAGACTAGTATCGATACAAAAAAAATGTGTATCGATACTATGCATAAAACCCTCCAATATATCGATACAATGAACATGACTATTGATACCGGTTGCTTAGTATCGATACTGGCTCCCTAAGTATCGATACAGGGCTTTACAGTAGCCAAAGTTTGCATGAAATCCTCAAACGCATCGATACATGTTGATCAATATCGATATTGACCATTGATACAGAGCTTGGTAGTAGCCTAAGTTTGGGTGAAACCCTAATTTGTATCGATACAAAGGTATCTATATCGATACTGAGATCCCAGTATCTATATCGATGCAACAAGTTGTAATGGTCACTTTTTTCAACTGAGTATTGATACTATTGGTATTGTTTCGATACTATAGCATGGGATTAAATGGAAATCAGCATTTATGAAGGCTACAAGAGCTCTCCAACCACCGCATTAAATGCCCAACATCTATGAATCAATTTGCAGCTATAAATGGAGGTTCAAAATAGCTAAAAAGGTAGATACATAGACTTCATTGAATCATTGAACAACAAAAAGCTCAAAATCATCAAAATCATTATTCTCTACTTGTATCAACTTATTCTCTTTTAAGTTCATTTTTATCTTATATTTCTTGTACTTAAATTCTAGCAAACACCCACCTACTGGAGATTCAACTAGTTTGAAAAATTCTTCT
>JAQSVH010232061.1:0-12781 GCA_029448705.1 Adansonia digitata
TCATTGGGATAAATGATATTGAGGCTTTGGTTTCATAAGAAAAACAACTCTTTTTAAAATTTTTAGAATTAAAGTTTGATTTTCAATTGGATAAACTCGGATTCACATAATAATCTCCTTCTTTTAATGATTGGGTGCCACAAATTCATTCTCGTCACTGGGATAAATGGTATTTATGCTTTGGTTTCATAAGAGAAACATCTCTTCCCACCATTTTTAGAAATAATGTTCCTTAGTCGATTTCAACAAACACGGATTCATAAAATAATCTCCTTTCTTTTGGCGATTATTCACCATAAAAGCATTCTCCTCATTGGGATAAATGATATCAAGGCTTTGGTCTCAAAAGAAAACATCTCTTTCAACCATTTTTAGAATTAAAGTTCATTTTGTCAATTGGATAAATACGGATTCACAAAATAATCTCTTTTCTTTTCGTGATTAGGTACCATAAACGCATTCTTTTCATTGGGATAAATGATATTAAGGCTTCGGTTTTGTATGAAAAACATCTCTTTTTACCATTTTTAGATTTAAAGTTCATTTTTCAATTGGATAAACTTGGATTTACATAATAACCTCCTTTCTTTTAATGGTTGGGCACCATAAATTTGTTCTCCTCATTGGTATAAATGAATTGATTCTTTGGTTTCATAGGAAAAGCATTTTTTTCAACCATTTTTAGAGCTAATGTTCGTTGGTTGATTTCGACAAACATGGATTCACAAAAAAATCTCCCTTTTTTTTGCGATTAGGTGCCATAAATGCATTCTCCTCATCGAGATAAATGATATTGAGGCTTTGGTTTCATAAGAAAAGCATTTTTTTCTACCATTTTTAGAATTAATGTTCGTTCGTCAATTTCAACAAACATGGATTCACATAATAATCTCCCTTCCGTTCATGATTGAGCACCATCAAAACATTCTAGTCATTGGGATAAATAATATTGAGTCTTTGGTTTCATAAGAAAAACAACTCTTTTTAAAATTTTTAGAATTAAGGTTCGATTTTCAATTGGATAAACTCGGACTCACATAATAATCTTTTTTCTTTTAATGATTGGGTGTCATAAATTCATTCTTTTCGTTGGAATAAATGGTATTGATGCTTTGGTTTTATTAGAAAAAATATCTTCCCACCATTTTTAGAGTTAATATTCATTGGTCGATTTCGACAAACACGGATTCACAAAATAATCTCCTTTCTTTTCATGATTAGGCACCATAAGCGCATTCTCTTCATCGGGATAGATGATATTGAGGCTTTGGTTTTGTAAGAAAAGCACATCTTTTTACCATTTTTAGAATTAAAGTTCATTTTTCGATTGGACAAACACAGATTTACGTAATAATCTCCTTTCTTTTCAATATGAGGCACCATAAACACATTCTCCTCATTGGGATAAATGATATTGAGGCTTTGGTTTCATAGGAAAAACAATTCTCTTTAAAATTTTTAGAACTAAAGTTTGATTTTCAATTGGATAAACTCGGATTCACACAATAATCTCCTTTCTTTCACTGATTGGGTGCCACAAATTTACTCTCGTCATTGGGAAAAATGGTATTGATGCTTTGGTTTCATCAGAAAAACATCTCTTCCCACCATTTTTAAAATTAATATTCATTGGTCGATTTTGACAAACACAGATTCACAACGTAATCTCCTTTCTTTTCGTGATTAGGCACCATAAACGCATTCTCCTCATAGGGATAAATGATAATGAGGCCTTGGTTTCATAAAAAAAACATCTCTTTTTACTAATTTTAGATTTAAAGTTCATTTTTCAATTGGATAAACTCATATTTACGTAGTAACCTCTTTTCTTTTAATGATTGGGCACCAAAAATTCATTCTCCTCATTGGTATAAATGAATTGATGCTTTGGTTTCATAACAAAAGCATTTTTTTCTAGCATTTTTAGAGTTAATGTTCGTTGGTTGATTTTTACAAACATGGATTCACAAAATAATCTACTTTCTTTTCATGATTAGGCACCATAAATGCATTCTCCTTATAGGGATAAATGATAATGAGGCCTTGGTTTCATAAGAAAAACATCTCTTCTTACCTTTTTTAGATTTAAAGTTCGTTTTTCAATTGGAAAAACACAGATTTATAAAATAATCTCCTTTCTTTTAATGATTGGGCACAACTAATTCATTCTCCTCATTGGTATAAATGAATTGATGCTTTGGTTTCATAAGAAAAGCATCTTTTTCTACCATTTTCAGAATTAATGTCCATTCGTCGATTTGGACAAACACGAATTCACATATAATCTCCCTTCCTTTCGTGATTAGGCACTATAAAAACATTCTCCTCATTGAGATAAATGATATTGAGTCTTTGGTTTCAAAAGAAAAACAACTATTTCAACCATTTTTAGAATTAAAATTTGTTTTTCAATTGGATAAACATGGATTCACATAATAATCTCCCTTTCTTTCGTGATTAGGCAGCATCAAAACTTTCTCCTCATTAGGATAAATAATATTGAGTCTTTGGATTCATAAGAAAAATAACTCTTTTTAAAATTTTTAGAATTAAAGTTCGATTTTCAATTGGATAAACTCAGATTCACATAATAATCTTCTTTCTTTTAATGATTGGGGGCCACAAATCCATTCTCCTCATTGGGATAAATAGTATTCATGCTTTCATTTCATAAGAAAAACATCTCTTCCCACCATTTTTAGAATTAATGTTCATTGGTCAATTTTGACAAACAGGGATTCACAAAATAATCTCTTTTCTTTTCGTGATTAGGCACCATCACCGCATTCTCCTCATAGGGATAAATGATAATGAGGCCTTGGTTTCATAAGAAAAACATCTCTTTTTACCAGTTTTAGATTTAAAGTTCATTTTTCAATTGGACAAACTCGGATTTACATAGTAACCTCCTTTCTTTTAATGGGTGGGCACCACAAATTCATTCTCCTCATTGGTATAAATGAATTGATTCTTTGGTTTCATTGAAAAAACATCTTTTTCTACCATTTTTAGAGCTAATGTTCATTGGTCGATTTCGACAAACATGGATTCACAAAATAATCTTATTTTTTTTCGGGATTAGGCACCGTAAACGCATTCTCCTCATCAAGATAAATGATATTGAGGCTTTGGTTTCATAAGAAAACCATTTTTTTCTACCATTTTTAGCATTAATGTTTGTTCGTCGATTTCGACAAACACGGATTCACATAATAATCTCCCTTCCTTTCATGATTAGGCACCATCAAAATATTCTCCTCATTGGGATAAATAATTTTGAGTCTTTGGTTTCATAAGAAAAATAACTCTTTTTAAAATTTTTAGAATTAAAGTTTGATTTTCAATTCAATAAACTTGGACTCATGTAATAATCTCCTTTCTTTTAATGATTGGGTGCCACAAATTCATTCTCTTCATTGGGATAAATGGTATTGATGCTTTGGTTTCATTAGAAAACATCTCTTCCTACCATTTTTAGAGTTAATGTTCGTTGGTTGATTTAAACAAACACGGATTCACAAAATAATCTCCTTTCTTTTCATTATTAGGTACCATAAACGCATTTTACTCATCGGGATAGATGATATTGAGGCTTTGGTTTCGTAGGAAAAGCATCTTTTTTTACCATTTTTAGATTTAAAGTTCGTTTTTCAGTTGGATAAGCTCGGATTTACATAATAATCTCCTTTCTTTTAATGATTGGACACCACAAACACATTTTCTTCATTGGGATAAATGATATTTAGGCTTTGGTTTCTTAAGAAAAAGAACTCTCTTTGAAATTTTTAGAATTAAAGTTTGATTTTCAATTGGATAAACTCGAATTCACATAATAATCTCTTTTCTTTAATGATTGGGTGCCACAAATTCATTCTCCTCATGGGTTAAATCGTATTGATGCTTTGATTTCATAACAAAAACATCTCTTCCCACCATTTTTAGAATTAATGTTCGTTGGTCAATTTCGACAAACACGGATTCACAAAATAATCTTGCATTCTCCTCATAGGGATAAATAATAATGAGGCCTTGGTTTCATAAGAAAAACGTCTCTTTTTACCAGTTTTAGATTTAAAGTTCCTTTTCAATTCGATAAACTCAAATTTACATAGTAACCTCCTTTCTTTTAATGATTGGGAGCCAAAAATTTGTTCTCCTCATTGGTATAAATGAATTGATGCTTTGGTTTCATAAAAAACGCATCTTTTTCTAGCATTTTTAGAGTTAATGTTCATTCGTCGATTTGGACAAAAATGGATTCACATAATAATCTCCCTTCCTTTCGTGATTAGGAACCATAAAAACATTCTCCTCATTGGGATAAATGATATTGAGCCTTTGGTTTAAAAAAAAAAAAACAACTCCTTCAACTATTTTTAGAATTAAAGTTCGTTTTTCAATTGCATAAACACGGATTCGCATAATAATCTCCTTTCTTTTCAATATTAGGCACCACAAACACATCTATTGATGCTTTGGTTTCATTAGAAAAACATCATTTCCCACCATTTTTAGAGTTAATGTTCGTTGGTCGATTTTGACAAGCATGGATTCACAAAATAATCTCCCTTCTTTTCATGATTAGGCACCATAAACCCATTCTCCTCATTGAGATAGATGATATTGAGGCTTTGGTTTCTTAAAAAAAGCTTATCTTTTTACCATTTTTACATTTAAAGTTCATTTTTCAATCGGATAAACTCGAATTTACATAATAATCTCCTTTCTTTTAATGATTGGGCACCACAAACACATTCTCCTCATTGGGATAAATGATATTAAGGCTTTGGTTTCTTAAGAAAAACAACTCCCTTTAAATTTTTTGGAATTAAAGTTCTTTTTTCAACTAGATAAACTCGGATTCACGTAATAATCTCCTTTTTTTTAATGATTAGGTGCTATAAATTCATTCTCCTCATTGGGATAAATGATATAAAGTCCTTGGTTTCAAAAGAAAACATCTCTTTCAACCATTTTTAGAATTAAAGTTTATTTTTCAGTTGGATAAACTCCGATTTTCAAAATAATCCCTTTTTTTTAATGATTGGCACAACAAATTCATTCTCCTTATTGGTATAAATGAATTGATGCTTTGGTTTCATAAGAAAAGCATCTTTTTCTACCATTTTCAAAATTAATGTTCGTTCATCGATTTGGACAAACACGGATTCACATAATAATCTCCCTTCCTTTCGTGATTAGGCACCATAAAAACATTCTCCTCATTGGGATAAATGATATTGAGTCTTTGGTTTCAAAAGAAAAATAACTCTTCCAACCATTTTTAGAATTAAAGTTTGTTTTTCAATTGGATAAACACAGATTCACATAATAATCTCCCTTCCTTTCGCGATTAGGCACCATCAAAACATTCGCCTCTTTGGGATAAATAATATTGAGTCTTTGGATTCATAAGAAAAATAACTTTTTTTTTAAATTTTTAGAATTAAAGTTCGATTTTCAATTGGATAAACTCGGATTCACATAATAATCTGCTTTCTTTTAATGATTGGGGGCCACAAATTCATTCTTCTCATTGGGTTAAATGGTATTGATGCTTTGGTTTTAGAAGAAAAAACATCTCTTCCCACCATTTTTAGAAATAAAGTTCGTTAGTCGATTTCGACAAACATGGATTCACAAAGTAATCTCCTTTCTTTTGGCGATTAGTCACCATAAAAGCATTTTTCTCATTGGGATAAATGATATCGAGGCTTTGGTCTCAAAAGAAAACATCTCTTTCAACCATTTTTAGAATTAAAGTTCGTTTTGTCAATTGGATAAATATGAATTCACAAAATAATCTCCTTTCTTTTCATGAGCACGATAAACGCATTCTCCTCATTGGGATAAATGATATTGAGGCTTTGGTTTCATATGAAAAATATCTCTTTTTACCATTTTTAGATTTAAAGTTTGTTTTTCAATTGGATAAACTCGGATTTACATAATCACCTCCTTTCTTTTAATGGTTGGGCACCACAAATTTGTTCTTCTCATTGGTATAAATGAATTGATTCTTCGGTTTCATAGGAAAAGCATCTTTTTCCACCATTTTTATAGTTAATGTTCATTGACAAACACGGATTTATAAAATAATCTCCATTCTTTTTGTGATTAGGCACCATAAACGCATTCTCCTCATCGAGATAAATGATATTGAGGCTTTGGTTTCATAAAAAAACATCTTTTTCTACCATTTTTAGAATTAATGTTCGTTCATCGATTTCGACAAACATGGATTCACATAATAATCTCCCTTCCATTCATGATTAGGCGCCATGAAAACATTCTTTCATTGGGATAAATAATATTGAGTCTTTGGTTTCATAAGAAAAATCAAAATTTTTAAAATTAAAGTTCGATTTTCAATTGGATAAACTCGGATTCACGTAATAATCTCCATTATTTTAATGATTGGGTGCAACAAATTCATTCTCTTCATTGGAATAAGTGGTATTGATGCTTTGGTTTCATTAGAAAAACATCTCTTCCCACTATTTTTAGAGTTAATGTTTGTTGGCCGATTTCAACAAACATGGATTCACAAAATAATCTCCTTTCTTTTCATGACTAGGCACCATAAATGCATTCTCCTCATCGGGATAGATGATATTGAGGCTTTGGTTTTGTAAGAAAACATCTCTTTTTACCATTTTTAGAATTAAAGTTCATTTTTCAATTGGACAAACACGGATTTACGTAATAATCTCCTTTCTTTTCAATATGAGGCACCATAAACACATTCTTTGGTTTCATAGGAAAAACAACTCTCTTTAAAATCCTTAGAACTAAAGTTCGATTTTCAATTGGATAAACTCGGATTCACACAATAATCTCCTTTCTTTCACTGATTGGGTGCCACAAATTCATTCTCCTCATTGCAATAAGTGGTATTGATGCTCTGGTTTTGTAAAAAAAAAATCTCTTCCCACCATTTTTAGAATTAATGTTCATTGGTCGATTTCGACAAACACGGATTCACAAAATAATCTCCTTTCTTTTCATGATTAGGCACCATAAACACATTCTCCTCATAGGGATAAATGATAACGAGGCCTTGGTTTCATAAGAAAAATATCTCTTTTTACCAGTTTTAGATTTAAAGTTCATTTTTCAATTGGATAAACTCGAATTTACATAGCAACCTCCTTTCTTTTAATCATTGGGCACCAAAAATTCATTCTCCTCATTGATATAAATGAATTGATGCTTTGGTTTCATAACAAAAGCATCTTTTTCTAGCATTTTTAGGGTTAATGTTCGTTGGTTGATTTTGACAAACACGGATTCACAAAATAAACTACTTTCTTTTCGCGATTAGGCACAATAAACGCATTCTCCTCATAGGGATAAATGATAATGAGGCCTTGGTTTCATAAGAAAAACATCTCTTCTTACCTTTTTTAGATTTAAAGTTCGTTTTTCAATTGGATAAACTCGGATTTACAAAAAAATCTCCTTTCTTTTTAATGATTAGGAACAACAAATTCATTCTCCTCATTGGTATAAATGAATTGATGCTTTAGTTTCATAAGAAAAGCATCTTCTTCTACTATTTTCAGAATTAATGTCCATTCATTGATTTGGACAAACACGGATTCACATAATAATCTCCCTACCTTTCATGATTAGGCATCATAAAAACATTCTCCTCATTGGGATAAACAAAATTGAGTCTTTGGATTCATAAGAAAAATAACTCTTTTTAAAATTTTTAGAATTAAAGCTCGATTTTCAATTGGATAAACTCAGATTCACATAATAATCTCTTTTCTTTTAATGATTGGAGGCCACAAATTCATTCTCTTCATTGGGATAAATGGTATTAATGCTTTGGTTTCATAAGAAAAAACATCTTTTCCCACCATTTTTAGAATTAATGTTCGTTGGTTGATTTCGACAAACAGGGATTCACAAAATAATCTCTTTTCTTTTCGTGATTAAGCACCATAAATGCATTCTCCTCATAGGGATAAATGATAATAAGGCCTTGGTTTCATATGAAAAACATCTATTTTTACCAATTTTAGATTTAAAGTTCATTTTTCAATTGGATAAACTCAGATTTATATACTAACCTCTTTTCTTTTAATGGGTGGGCACCATAAATTCATTCTCCTCATTGGTATAAATGAATTGATCCTTTGGTTTCATAGGAAAAGCATCTTTTTCTACCATTTTTAGAGTTAATGTTCGTTGGTCGACTTCGACAAACATGGATTCACAAAATAATCTCATTTCTTTTCGTGATTAGGCACCATAAATGCATTCTCCTCATCGGGATAAATGATATTGAGGCTTTGGTTTCATAAGAACTATCTTTTTCTACCATTTTCAGAATTAATGTTCGTTCATTGATTTTGACAAACACAAATTCAGATAATAATCTCCCTTCCTTTCATGATTAGGCACCATCAAAACATTCACCTCATTGGGATAAAATAATATTGAGTCTTTGGTTTCATAAAAAAACAACTCTTTTTAAAATTTTCAGAATTAAAGTTCAATTTTCAATTTGATAAACTTGGATTCACGTAATAATCTCCTTTCTTTTAATGATTGGGTGTCACAAATTCATTCTCTTCATTGGGATAAATGGTATTGATGCTTTGGTTTTATTAGAAAAACATCTTTTCCCACCATTTTTAGAGTTAATGTTCATTGGTTGATTTCGACAAACACGATTAACAAAATAATCTCCTTTTTTTTCATGATTAGGCACCATAAACGCATTCTCCTCATTAAGATAGATGATATTGAGGCTTTGGTTTCGTAAGAAAAGCATCTATTTTTACCATTTTTAGATTTAAAGTTCGTTTTTCAATTGGATATGCTCAGATTTACATAATAATCTGCTTTCTTTTAATGATTGGACACCATAAACACATTTTCCTCTTTGGGATAAATGATATTTAGGCTTTCGTTTCTTAGGAAAAGGAACTCTCTTTAAAATTTTTAGAACTAAAGTTTGATTTTCAATAGGATAAACTCGAATTCACATAATAATCTCTTTTCTTTAATGATTGGGTGCCACGAATTCATTCTCTTCATTAGGATAAATCGTATTGATGCTTTGGTTTCATAACAAAAACATCTCTTCCCACCATTTTTAGAATTAATGTTCGTTGGTCGATTTCGACAAACACGGATTCATAAAATAATCTCGTATTCTCCTCATAGGGATAAATGATAATGAGGCCTTGGTTTCATAAGAAAAACATCTCTTTTTACCAGTTGTAGATTTAAAGTTCCTTTTTCAATTGGATAAACTCAGATTTGCATAGTAACCTTCTTTCTTTTAATGATTAGGCACAAAAATTCATTCCCCTTATTGGTATAAATGAATTGATGCTTTGTTTTCATAAGAAAAGCATCTTTTTCTAGCATTTTTAGAGTTAATATTCGTTGGTCAATTTTGACAAACACGGATTCACAAAATATTTTAGTTTCTTTTCATGATTAGGCACCATAAACGCATTCTCCTCATAGGGATAAATGATAATGAGGCCTTGGTTTCATAAGAAAAACATCTCTACTTACCTTTTTTAGATTTAAAGTTCGTTTTTCAATTGGATAAACTCGGATTTACATAATAATCTCTTTTCTTTTAATGATTGGGCACAACAAATTCATTCTCCTCATTGGTATAAATGAATTGATGCTTTGGTTTCATAAGAAAAGCATCTTTTTCTACCATTTTTAGAATTAATGTTCGTTCATCGATTTGGACAAACACGGATTCACATAATAATATCCCTTCCTATTGTGATTAAGCAGCATAAAAATATTCTCCTTATTGGGATAAATGATATTGAGTCTTTGGTTTCAAAAGAAAACATTTCTTTCAACTATTTTTAAAATTAAAGTTCGTTTTTCAATTGGATAAACACGGATTCACATAATAATCACCTTTCTTTTCAATATTAGACACCATAAACACATTCTCCTCATTGGGATAAATGATATTGAAGCTTTGGTTTCATAAGAAAAATAACTCTTTCTAAAATTTTTAGAATTAAAGTTTGATTTTCAGTTGGATAAACTCGGATTCACATAATTATCTCTATTCTTTTACTTATTCAGCACCATAAATTCATTCTCCTCGTTGGTATAAATGAATTTATGCTTTGGTCTCATAAGAAAAGCATCTTTTTCTACCATTTTTAGAGTTAATATTCATTGGTCGATTTCAACAAACACAGATTCACAAAATAATCTCCTTTCTTTTCATGATTAGGCACCATAAACACATTCTCCTCATCGGGGTAAATGATATTAAGCTTTGGTTTCATAAGAAAAGCATTTTTTTCTACCATTTTTAGAATTAATGTTCATTCGTTGATTTGGACAAACAAGGATTCGCATAATAATCTCCCTTCCTTTCGTGATTAGGCACCATCAAAACATTCTCCTCATTGGGATAAATGATATTGAGTCTTTGGTTTCACAAGAAAAATAACTCTTTCAACCATTTTTAGAATTAAAGTTTGTTTTTTAATTGGATAAACACGGATTAACAAAATAATCCCTTTTTTTTCATTATTAGGCAGCACAAACACATTCTCCTCATCGGGATAAATGGTACTGAGGCTTTGGTTTCATAAGAAAAACAACTTTTTTTAAAATTTTTAGAATTAAAGTTTGATTTTCAATTGGATAAACTCAGATTCACATAATAATCTCCTTCCTTTTAATGATTGGGTGCTATAAATTCATTCTTCTCATTGGGATATATGGTATTGATGCTTTGGTTTCACTAGAAAAACATCTCTTCCCACCATTTTTAGAGTTAATGTTCGTAGGTCGATTTTGACAAACACAGATTCACAGAACAATCTCCTTTCTTTTCATGATTAGGCACCATAAACACATTCTCCTCGTCGGGATAGATGATATTGAGGCTTTGGTTTCTTAAGCAAAGCTTTTCTTTTTACCATTTTTAGATTTAAAGTTCATTTTTCAATCAGATAAACTCGGATTTACGTAATAATCTCCTTTCTTTTAATGATTAGGCACCACAAACACATTCTCCTCATTGGGATAAATGATATTTAGGCTTTGGTTTCTTAAGAAAAAGAACTCTCTTTAAAATTTTTAGAATTAATGTTCGATTTTCAATTGGATAAACTCGGATTCACATGATAATCTCCTTTCTTTAATGATTGGGTGCCACAGATTCATTCCCTTCATTGGCATAAATGGTATTAATGCTTTAGTTTCATAAGAAAAACATATCTTCCCACCATTTTTAGAATTAATGTTCATTGGTCAATTTCAACAAACACGGATTCATAAAAAATCCCCTTTCTTTTCATGATTAGGCACCATAATCACATTCTCCGCATAGGGATAAATGACATTGAGGCTTTGGTTTCAGAAGAAGAACATCTCTTTCTACCGTGTTTAGATTTAAAGTTCGTCTTTCAATTGGATAAACTCGGATTTTCATAATGATCTCCTTATTATAATGATTGGGCACCACAAATTCATTCTCCTCATTGGTATAAATGAATCGAGGCTTTGGTTTCATAAAAAAAACATTTTTTTCTACCATCGTTCGTCGATTTGGACAAACATGGATTCACATAATAATCTCCCTTCCTTTCGTGATTAGGCACCATCAAAACATTCTCCTCATTGGGATAAATGATATTGAGTCTTTGGTTTCAAAAGAAAACATTTCTTTCAACCATTTTTAGAATTAAAGTTCATTTTTTAATTGGATAAATGCGGATTTACATAATAATCTCCTTTCTTTTCATTAGTAGGTACCATAAACACATTCTCCTCATTGGGATAAATGATATTGCGGCTTTGGTTTCATAAGAAAAGCAACTCTTTTTAAAATTTTTAAAATTAAAGTTCAATTTTCAAATGGATAAACTCAGATTCACATAATAATCTCCTTTCTTTTAATGATTGGGTGCCACAAATTCATTCTCCTCAATGGGATAAATGGTATTGATGCTTTGGTTTCAAAAGAAAAACATCTCTTCCCACCATTTTTAGAATTAATGTTCATTAGCTGATTTTAACAAACACAGATTCAAAAAATAATCTCCTTTCTTTTCATGATTAGTCACCATAAAAGCATTCTCCTCATTGGGATAAATGATATCGAGGCTTTGGTCTCAAATGAAAACATCTATTTCAACCATTTTTAGAATTAAAGTTTATTTTGTCAATTGGATAAACACGGAATCACAAAATAATCTCTTTTCTTTTCACGATTAGGCACCATAAACGCATTCTCCTCATTGGGATAAATGATATTGAGGCTTTGGTTTAGTAAGAAAAATATCTCTTTTTACCATTTTTAGATTTAGAGTTCCTTTTTCAATTGGACAAACTCGGATTTACATAATAATCTATCTTTTAATGATTGGGCACCACAAATTCATTCTCCTAATTGGTCTAAATGAATTGATGCTTTGGTTTCATCAAAAAAGCATCTTTTTCTACCATTTTTAGAATTAATGTTCATTCGTCAATTTGGATAAACACGGATTCACATAATAATCCTCCTTTCTTTCATGATTAGGCACCATAAAAACATTCTCCTCATTGGGATAAATGATATTGAGTCTTTAGTTTCAAAGGAAATCATTTCTTTCAACCATTTTTAGAATTAAAGTTCGTTTTTCAATTGGACAAACACGGATGCACATAATAATCTCCTTTCTTTTCAATATTAGGCACCGTAAACACATTCTCCTCATTGGGATAAATGATATTGAGGCTTTGGTTTCATAAGAAAAATAACTCTTTTTAAAATTTT
>JAQSVH010232082.1:0-12781 GCA_029448705.1 Adansonia digitata
TAGATCTAAATGGATTTCTTTATTTCAACAGAATTTAAAATTAAATAGAACTCCTAATTGTTAATGCTCCTGCATCACTAAAGCTCACCGTGTTTCCTTCTCTGCAATCAATACTTATGAATCTAGTTAAATCTTACCTTTAGAATCTAATAAAGAAAGTGCATTATGTTATGGCATTTTTGTCTTAGGCATCCAAAATTTACATACATGTCAAAATTATTCCCACATTTCTTTATCAATAAAAATCCTAAGTTTTTTTCAATGTGAGATTTGTTAATTGTCTAAACATTGTTGTAGTTCCTATCCTTTCAAGGCTACAAACAATCTCGACCAGTTTTTATCATTTACGATGATATTTGGGGACCTTCGAAGGTTCAAAATATCACAAGGCCAAGATGGTTGGTATCCTTTGTTGATGATAATACTAGGCTCACATGGGTATTTCTCATAAAGGAAAATCAGAAACAAAATCCATATTCAGAAACTCCCATAACATGGTTTAAAACCAATTTCAAACTAAAATTCAAGTTTTTAGGTCTGATAATGCTAAAGAATACTCTAATTTTATTTTTGGGAATTATTTCTTGACAGTGGCAATTATTCACCAAAGTTTTTATGTTGATACCTCTAATAGAACGGGATAGCTGAGAGAAAAAATAGACACTAACTTGAAGTTGTTCAATCACTAATGTTCACCAATAATGTACCAAAACAGTTTTGGGAGGGAGTAGTCTTAACTGCAACCTATTTAGTAAATAAAATACCTTCAAGATCTCTAAAGTTTAACACACATTGCTCGGTTTTTCTCAAATTTTTTTCTCTAAACTAGAATTGTTACCGATATTCCTTTTAAAGTTTTTAGGTGTTCTGCCTATGTTCATATTTCCTCCTATCAAAGAAGCAAGCTTGATCCAAAGTCTGTCAAGTGTCTTTTTCTAGGATATTCCTCTCATCAAAAAGGTTATCAATGCTATTGTTTTTCTACTATAAAAACCTAAAGTACTATGGATGTGACTTTCTTTGAAAATGTGTCATACTATCCCAAAGCCCATATTCAAGGGGAGAAGCCTATAAACCAAGAATATCAGTTTTAGGATGATATTCCTGTGGGTGTATCCAAGCCTGAGTCACAACCCCAGTCACAGGTTTTAGTCGAGCCTGAGTCACAACCCCAATCACAGGTTGAACCTATGATTTCTACGCTTACAACTTTCAAGGGGAAGGAAACAAGGAGCTTAAGGTATGTAAAAGATGCCAAAAAGACCCTAAATCGATAGAAATGCTGTTTCCTACAACTTGTTAATCCTATCTTTTGAGTTCAACTACCACAAAAGTGGTTCAAGGTAACATAGATTCTTACTCCTCTGCAAATTATTTAAGTTTAGTTGATGATCTCCACATTCCCGTTGCCTAGAGAAAGAGGGTCAGGTCTTGTACTTAGCATCCCATCTCACATTTTGTGTTTTATGAGAAGTTGTCTATGAGCTATTAAGCATTCACTAATAGTCTCGACAGTGTTAAAATTCCTAGTTGCATACAGGAAGCTTTACAACATCTTAAGTGGAAAGAGGTAGTGAATGAGGAACTTCAAGCATTATAGAAAAATAGTACCTAGGAACTCACTCAACTACTTTAAAGAAAACACCTTGTAGGATGCAAATGGGTTTTCAACATCAAATTTAGGGTAGATGGCACCTCGAATTGGTGTAAGGAAAGACTAGTTGCAAAAGGCTTCAAACAAACCTGTGGGATAGATTATCAGGAAATGTTTGCTTCTGTTACAAAGTTAAATACAATCTGATTTTTGTTGTCCTTGGCTGCTAATCTTAACTGGAGCCTACATCAACTAGATGTTAAAAACGCATTCCTCGATGGGAATCTTAAAGAGGAAGTTTATATGAAAATTCTTCCAGGCCTAAAACATCCTAACAGCTACAATCAAGCTTGCAGACTTAGGAAATATCTCTATAGATTCAAGCAATCACCGAGAGCATGGTTTGGGAGGTTTACCAAGGTTATTAAAAGATAAGGATATTCACAAAGGCAACCTGACCATACCCCATTCATCCAAAGACATCCGACTAGTAAGATCACAATCCTTATTGTCTATGTTGACAACATTATTGTCACAGGGAATCATAAAGAGGAAATATCTTAGTTGAAAAAGATTCTGAGTAGAGAATTTGAGATCAAAGACCTTAGAGCTCTAAAGTATTTTTTCGGAATGGAGATAGCAAGGTCAAAAAAAGTTTATTTTCATTCACAACTAAAATATACACATTAATCTATTAAAGGAAGCTGGTACACTTAGGTGTAAGCCTTCTGATACTCCAATGGATTCATTCAAAAAAAATTGGATCAAAAGAAAACCGGGTTGTTGTTGACAAAGGACGGTATTAAAAATTGGTTGGGAAGTTAATACAGTTGTCCCATACGAAACTAGATATTTGCTTTGCAGTGAGTGTGGTTGGTCAATTTATGAACAATCCTACATAAAAAATCAAATAATAGTCTACAGAATGCTGTGTTACTTGAAAATGACTCTAGGAAAAGGATTATTTTTCGAAAAGGAAAGCAACTAAAACATAAAAATTTTCCTAGATGCTAACTAGGCAGGATCACTAACAGATAGAAAATCAACCTAGGGATATTGTACTTATGTATATGGCAAACTAGTTACTTAGAGAAGTAAGAAGCAATCAGTTGTATTAAGAAGCAATGCTGAAGCTGAGTTTCGAGCCCTAGCACATGAGATATGTGAAGGGATCTGGTTAATGAGACTCCTAAAGGAACTTCAAGTTTCAATCGCAACATCCATTAAATTGATGTGTGATAATCTAGCAACTATTAAGATCGCAAAGAATCCAGTTCATCATGACAGAACCAAGCATGTCAAGATTGATTGACACTTTATTAAGGAAAAATTGAGCAAAAAGTCCTAGAAATTGGTTTTACTCCTACACAACAGCAAATAGTGGATATCCTTACTAAAGCTCTCTCAGGAGCTCAGTTTGAACAACATCTGTCCAAGCTAGGAATGATTGACATACATTCTCCAAGTTGAGGGGAAGTGTAGATTTTCAGATTTCTACGGATTTCCAGATCTGCAGATATATTGATTTTCGTATATCCTAATTTTTTAGATATCCTTAAATTATGAGATTATGATTATGAAGAAATTTTGATTTAATTATTTTTTATTTGTAATTACTCTAGTTACCTAGAATAGTCTTTAGGCTGTATATATATATATATGTGTGTATATCCTATTTCTAGAGTACATAAAATGAGAAAAAACTATTCTCTCAAATCTGTTTTAATTTCTCTAATCTATTCTTCCTCTTTTACCTAGATTTCAACAAAAATAAATAATCTTTAAGTTCTCTTAATCTGGCTACTAGTATAAACATATAGCTTTTTAGATGGGACCTTCTAAATGAATTGATTCTCCTATAAATGCTTTTCCAACTTGTAATAAGCAAAATCAAAGCTTTTTTTTTTTTTTTGCTTATCCCTATTACTTTATTATCTTTTTTCATTTAACAACCTTTTCTTAAGAAGAAAAAAATGGAAGCCTATTTCAATTAAGTGGATAACCCCAACATTCTCTAACAAATCCTTTCAAAGCGAGGAGTTCATCCTTCTTTAACATTTTTTTTATTGTTCTATTTGAGTATACCATGCCATTCTTGTTTGTAATTTAAAAATGCATTTTTTTAATCGAGCCATTCTGCCATAATTAATTTTACTTTGGCTCGGCCTTTCTTCAGGTTTGGGAAAACCATTTCACTGCTCATGGTACCCAATCTTGCTTCAGGTTTGCCATGAGCTAGCTAGGTTTCTCTACAAGTTGCAGTCAAGCACAAGGCAATGGAGCAAGCTTTAAAGTGAGAAGGCAAAGATAATTACTTTCAATCTTAAAAGTATGCAGGAAGACTACTTACAAGGATTCGACTTTTCTTAGGGAGTAAGTCCAATTATGTGATCCCAGCCAATCTCATATAAGACTTCAACTAGGCACTTTTTCATGCAATTATCTATTGTTGGATTGAATTCCCACTTTCCAAGGATTGAACTCTAACTCGGGAGTGGCGACTTCTCTTTCATTTCATTCACAAGAGACCTATTAAGTTGTTTCATTCAACTTTGCCATAGAGTAGGCATTTAAAGTTGATGTTTCGCATTGAAATATTTTATCTAAACTAAGCTACAAGATTGGTGTTACAAGTTCAGACAAGTTCGTTTCATTGAGAAGGTTAAAATTGACTAATTAGTAAGTTAGTTCAAAGTCAAAATAGAAGATAATAAAGACTTGTATCTAAGAAACACAGTAAAGAATCGCATCAAAAGGAAGATTGAACAACAATTGCAAAAGTAGTTATATCTTTCGAGTAATAGTACTTCTTCACTCTGGTATAATCCTCAAATAGTTTTCATGGTAGGTTTTATTTTGGATTTGTATCTACTAACGAGAAGTTTTTTCTCTCTTTGCCAAACCATGTATTGCTATTATTTCCTATTATTATTACCAATTTTATCGAATTGGTAAGTATTACATCTTGCTTATCCTAAGTTCCACACCTATTGGAATGAACACCATTAAGGACAAAAAGAGGCTAGGTGATAATTTATGTGATAATGACTTTTTTGAGTAATAACAATGAGCAATTATTATTGTTTAAGTGAGAAAAAAGAGTTTAATGTGTGGGCAATTATTGTCTAGAAGAGAACAAGAAGCAAGGCGATATGAGCCAATTGAAGAAGTAGCTATTTTTCTATTGAAGAAGTTTTTTTTCTGTTACTTTCTGTTACTCTGTTGAATTCTAGTATATTGTTGTAACCAATGATTGTTCAATTATCAATATAATGAAATTATTTTTTTCTAGCTTTCTCTGTAAGTAGCTTTATATTTACTCATTCTTTCTTCTTCATTGTTTTTTTGTTCTTTCTTTAAGTTCCTTAAGACAGTAGGCTCATATCAAGTGGTAGCAAAGCCCTTATTCATGGCAAAAAACAATTTGACCAAGATGCAGAAAGAGATCACCCAAATTCAACATGAGTTGTAGCAACTTGATAGTAGAAGGGTGGCGAGGATTGGGGCGAAGCTCGATGAGAAGCTTGATGATTTTTTATTGGAGATTAAGATTGAGTTTATGAATTTTTTGAACTAGTGGCCTTCAAAGAGGTCAACCAATTGGGTGGTGTTGCATCATTAATGGAAATGCGGATCATACTCAGGCCAAGACTACTCAAGTAACCTTTATCTTCATGAAAATTATCGTCAGTTTAAGTTGGAAAGCCTTAAGTTTGAGGGAGACGATTTTAGAGATGGCTTTTGAAATTAGAACCATATTTTGAAGCTAAGAAGGTTCCTCAACACTATAAGATAAGAGTTACTATGCTTAGCTTGGAAGGACAAGCCCTCCAATGGCATCAATGTTATAGCAAAAGTTAAGGGGTTAGACAAATTGAATTGGGGTGCATATATCTCTGAGATGAAAGAAAGGTTTCTACTCAAGGAGTATGAGAAGTCAATGTCTAAACTAGTGGAGTTAAAACAAAAGGAAACGATGGAACAATATCATGAAAACTTTGTAACTATCTTTAACATGTTACAACTCTTAGATCAATACATACTCGACATCTTCATCAGTAACTTGAATCCAGAAATATCATAATCACTTAAACTGTTTAAACCAAAAACCTTTAACTAGGCCTTTCACCTAGCCAAGCAACTTGAGACCATTATCACCTCTACACCTAGAAAGCCTACAACTCCCTTTAAATCAACCTAAAAAATACCCATTAACTCTTCTACAATACCTTTTACCAAAACTAATCCTTCATAACCCTTATTACCTACCCTAAAAACACCTCCAAATCCATATCTACTCTATAATCCCACCCAAAGACCTGGTCCCTTAACCTATAAAAATAACCCTTAACATTCACCTCAAACTTTAACAAAACCAATCCCAAACATTTAACCCAAGCCAAAAAGGAGGAACGTAAGAGAAAAGGGTTTTGTTTTTGGTGTAGAGCCAAATATAAACTTGATCATAAGTGTGCTAAGTCTCAATTTTGTCACATGCTGATTGAAAACTATTTGGAGGAAAGTGAACAAGAAGAATTTGCTGATTGTTCTAATAACATTCAAGTTCTATCAGTAAACAAAGATGATACCAATTTACCCGTTATTACCCTTCATGCTATGATGGGTACCAGTGGATATCAGGCTATAAGAGTGCAGGTGAACATTAAGAAACAACCTTTGCTAGTGTTAGTAGATTCCGAAGCCACTCATAACTTTATTGATGCTAATGTTGCTAAATTTTTAGGGCTAAGTGTACATCCAACTACTAGTTGTAGTGTTACAGTAGTAAATGGCGAAAAAGATACCAAGGGAATGTCTCGAGGATTGCAATAATTTATTCAAGGTGTTGCTATGGTTACAGACTTGCTGATGTTGCCATTAAAAGACTGTGATGAAGTGTTGGGAGTAGAATGGCTAGTATCATTAGGGCCAATTTTATGGGACTTTCAGGCCATGACAATGTAATCTCAACAAGATGGAGTGTGGCAAACATTACAGGGAATTCATCCTAGAAAAATTTAGATCGCAACTAAATAACAAGCTATGAAGTTTTGAACATGCTTGGGCATGTAATTTTTTGTGGATGGTGGATGCACCGATACAGCTAGGGAATACTGTGCAGGATGGATAGAATTTAGTGACAGAGCAAGGTGAATTAGAGCAGTTATTAGAAGAGTATCGGGACCTCTTTGAACCTCCAAAAGGGCTATCTCTTTCAAGACCCCAAGACCATAAAATACCCTTGTTGGACAAAACATAAATAGTCTGAATTAGATTATATAGGCACCCTACAGTGCAGAATACTAAAACAAAAAAGATCGTTCAAGAGATGCTAGATGCAGGGTGATCAGAGATACTAACGGTGCTTTTGTTTTTCTTATCATCATGGTTAACAAGAAGGATAAATCTTGGTGTCTATGTGTAGATTATAAGCAGCTGAACCAATTGACAATGGAGGATAAGTTTTCAATTCCCTTAGTTGAAGAGCTACTAGATTAGCTTGCTGAGGCCACTATATTTTCTAAGTTGTATCTGCAATCTGGATATCATTAGATTAGAATGAAGGAAGCTGACATTCACAAAACTGCATTTCGAACTCATTCTGGACATTATGAGTTTTTGGTGATGCCATTTAGGCTCACTAATGCACCCTTTGCTTTTCAAAGTTTGATAAATTCTATGTTTCGACCATTCCTTAAGAAATTTGTACTAGTATTTTTCAATATTCTAATTTACTAGCCTGATTTGGCTAGCCATCTGGGTCATCTCAATAAGGTGTTTGAGTTACTTCAAGAAAATCAGTTGTACCTTAAAAGGAATAAGTGTGATTTAAAGCATCTGAAGTTGAATATTTGGGCATGTAATCTTGAAACACGGGGTTTTTGTGGATATAAAGAAGGTCCAATGTATTTTAGAATGCCCTGCATCGAAGTCAGTCAAGGAACTTAAGGGATTCCTTGGTCTCATAGGATATTATAGGAGGTTTATCAAGGCTTATGGGGTTATAGCTAGACCATTAACTGATTTGTTGAAGAAGAATGGTTTTACTTGGAGTGCTTTTGCACAAGTAGCCTTTGATACATTGAAACTTGTAGTAAGTGCAGCCTCACTGTTGGCCTTACAGACTTTGAAGCAGAATTGATAGTGGGGATAGATTCATGCAACAAAGGAAACCCATTGCATTCCTTAGAAAGGCATTAGGAATGAGGCATCAAACCCTTTCTTTGTATGAAAAAAAGATGTTGGTAGTTTTCATAGCAGTCAAAAAATAGACCGTGTATCTGGTGGAAAGACATTTTGTGATAAAAACTGACCATCAAAGCTTGAAGTTTTTGACTAGTCGGCAAGCAATGACTCCTGCTCAACAAAAGTGGGTGGCGAAGATGATGGGTTATGACTTTGAAGTCAAATACCAAAAAGGTGCTACTAATACTGTGATTGACATCCTTTCTAGAAGAAATAGTGAACAGGAGGGTGAGCTATTTTCTATTTCGTAAGTCAACTCAGAGATGATTGAGAGAATCAAAGAGTCATGGAAGCAAGATCCTCAATTGGAGAAAGTGATTGAACAGCTCCAAGATCTTCCTAACGCTAACTCAAAATTTACTTAGGTTGATTTGAAACTTAGACAAAAACGAAAACTATTAGTTGGCAACATTCTTAAGCCGAGACAGGAGCTCATGCAGTTTTTTCATGGAAATGCGGTAAGGGGACATCCTGGAATTGAGTCCACTATGAGAAGGTTATTTGCTAATTTATATTGGAAGAAAATGAAAAGGTATATTAAGAAGTGGATCAGAGAATGTTCAACCTGTCAAAAAAAAAGTATGATCATGTTCCATCACCAGGATATTTGCAGCTATTGCTGATTCCTGCAACCATTTGGATAGACATTTCAATGGATTTTATTGGGGAAGTTCCTAAGTCAAATGGTATGGACACTATGTTGGTGGTAGTAGATCGACTAAGCAAATATGCTCATTTTTAAGCTTTATCCCACCTTTTCTTGGTGCTAAAGGTGGCTCAGGTATTCACGGATAATAAGTTGCGTGGCATTCCCCAGAGCATAGTATGTGACAAGGACAAGGAATTTACTAGCAGTTTTGGCAGGAGATTTTTTGAAGGCAGGGTACAACCTTGAACCTGCCTACCGCCTATCACCCGGAGACTAATGGATAGAGTGAGGTGGTTAATTGTTGTTTAGAAACATATCTTAGGTGCATGGTGAGTGAAAAACCTAATGGCTACCAATGGCAGAATGGTGCTACAATACCACTTACCATTCAACCATGCATACTACCCATTATGAAGCAGGATATGGATAATCTGCTCCTATACATAGACCGTACTTGTCTAGTTCTTCAATGTTTGAAACAATTGACAGGAGTTTGAAGGCAAGAGAGGAGGCTGTTAAATTAAGTTTCATCTTCAATGAGCTCAAGACAAAATAAAGACCTTGGCTGATAAAAAGACCAGTGAAAGGGAATTTGCTATTGGAGATTGGGTCTATGTTCGTTTACAGCCATAAGACAGCAATCCTTTGTACACAGGAATTATTTTAAATTAGCAGCCAAGTAATTTGGGCCATATTAAGTTGTTGCTAAATTGGGTAAAGTTGCTTATAGACTAGCACGTCTTGCAGGGTTGAAGATTCACCCTACATTCCATGTTTCTCAGCTCAAGAGACATGTCGGCAAAGCTTCAACACAATCTCAACTACCTTGTCATGGTGATGATGGTACTTTATCCAAAGAACTAGTTAAGATTTTGGCCAGAAGGATAAGGAAGAAGGGAAACGAAGCTGTTACTGAAGTCTTGGTTCAACGGTCTAATTTGTTTATAGAGGACGCAACGTGGGAGCTTCTTTTCCAATTACACAAATAACATCCCCATTTTGATCCTTGAGGACAAGGATCAAAATGACAGGAGAGTTTTGATACGAGCCAATTGAAGAAGTCATTATTTTTTTGTTACTTTTGTTACTCTGTTGAATTTCAGTATATTCTTGTAATCAATGATCATTCAATTGTCAAAATAAAAGGGAAGGAAGCTGGCGGTTGTTGGCCAATCAGTTATAGTCCAAATTGTGAAATTCTCTTCTTCTAGCTTTCTCTCTAATTAGCTCTCTGTTTGCTCTTTCTTTTTTCTTCATTGTTTCTGTGTTCTTTCTTCAAGTTCCTTAAGACAAGTAAGGCTCGTATCACCAGGTGGTGAATAGCACCCACCCTCTTCCCTTATACAAAAGTGGTGAACTCGACCGGGGTTGCAGATCGGAATTGGCTACACAATCTTGAAAGGAATCGCCACTGGACATGCGATTCGGTTTGGCAAACAATGATGGTTGGCTTCGTGGTTCCGTGGCTACGATATGACTGTGTAGCGGTAGAGTAGAAGAGTCAGCCTAGGGGGATGATTCATTAAAAGAATAAACCAAGCTCCTTTTATCAAAATCGAAACATCGTAGGAGAAGAAAACGAACGTTACATCCAATTATTCCTATGTTTTCCGTTGGTCAACAACCAAAAAGAGATTCTCGTTTCTCCTTTTCCTTGTTACTTGAGAACAAGAATCACGGTACTAACTTCTACAATCTCTTAAACTATTTAAATATCTTTTCCTACTATAATGCTTAATGGACTGAAACCTTCAAGTTCCAACAGGAGCCAAGATTTAACCTCTGGCCGTGTAAGGTCAAAGCACACCAAAGGGGTCACAAGCCGTTAGGCCAAAGCTCGCAGCTTGCTCAATGAAGGCTACTTGAATTTCTAGTGAGTATATGTCAACCAAAAAAAATTCTTCAACCTAGTTCTTCACATCGAACTGATCATAAAGCCAGATCTGCCATTAGATTTATTATATATTTTCTTGCCCTGATCCAACTTCTCATGTAGCTTTCCTCTTGTTACCCCACTACGAAAGGATCCATTCACTTCCTGGCAGTCCCCAACTTACCGTCAACGTACGTCCTTCACGTTTAACGTTTCACTATGTCAAAGTCAAACGTGGCCAAACTTTATGATCAGGGACCAAAGCCCTTGTTTTTTTGTTTCGTTAATTATCAGACAGGATAAAAACAAAAATACTGTACCTAGGTTGCTTCCTAAGACTCTAAGATGAAGGGGAAAAAAGAAGAAGAAGAAAGAGCAACTGTCATTACACACAAATATATCATAAGTCACGAGAAAAGCCCGGCAAACGTGGAGAAGATACAGTCAAAATATTGCTACAATGTCATGCAACAACAGCAGCAGCAGGGAACAACCTTTTTACGCAAAAGTAAAAATAAAAAAAAAAAAATTCCTAAAGCAATGAGTCAAGATGCATTAGATTTCTACGTTTAAATCGCATTCTTAGAGAAACAATACACGCTAGAAAAAAAAAACATATTTAATACGAGCAACCAATTAAAAAAGCAAGAATTCTTTTAATAATACTAATTTATATAAATAATATCAGTAGAAAATATAAAACTAAATCATTGGGGCTTTTAAAGGTAACGAACTCGCATTTCTGCCGTTGTTAATATAAAATAATGGAAAAGCGCTAAGTTCCTGAATACAGGAGCTCTAGATCCCTAGGGATCGAATACGGCATTAATAAAGAAGACAAAAATATAAAATATAAAATATAAAATATAAAATATAAATAAACGTGAACAGAAATAGAAAGAAAATGAAATGTCGAAAACGTAGGCTAACAAAGAAGAAAAAAGGAAAAATATAGTACAATTAAAATCGTTTTACTTTTCCTTTTGACTCTCTCGAAAATCAAAATGCCTAGCAAAACGAGAGTGAGATCAAACAAAGAGGGATAGAGAAGAGCGTACTTGTCGGCGCTTGAGAACTCGTAGAGCCTGCCGCGACTGGAGAAGATAACGAGAGCGATCTCGACGTCGCAGAGAATGGAGAGTTCACGAGCCTTCTTGATCAAGCCGGAGCGGCGTTTCGAAAAAGTGACTTGGCGACTGCTCTTATCTTCGATTCGCTTCATCTCCACCTTCCTCCTCCCCATTTTCGGATGGTGTTTGCCCTAATTTTTTTCCAATTCTTTTTTTTTTTTTGGTCTTCTTTATTAGTCAGCCGGAGGAGTAGAAGTAGAAACAATAGAGTTTTAATTTTTTAAGCTATGTAACATAAAAAAAAAAAAAAAAAGGTAAATCAGTCAATGTGTGGTCTTGCAGCGGAACGGCTTCTTATTAACACGTAGCATGCGAGCGTCGACTTTCATTGCGGCTGCTTTTTGTTTTATTTTTATTTTTATTTTTTACTATTCTAGGTGGTTTATTACTTTATTTGTCCATGTCGGCATTTTTCCACTGGTCCAGAGATACCTGGATGATAATGTGTAGCTGACAGCATGACACATCTTTTCCTTTTCCCACGAATTTGACACGTGATAATTTTCTTTGCGGGAGCATAGTACCAAATTTTTTAATTAAAACTGTTCTTAGTTAAAATAAGGAAAGATTAACATATTTATCATATTGTCGATTCACTTTTAATTATAACATTAACAAGTTGATTTCACGTTAATCTATCTCAATTTTTTTAGCATATATATTATTTTTGTATAAAATTAATTATTTTTATAGAAATTAGAAAATTATTATAATAGTTAAAAAAAAATCTTTGTTTTTAACTTGTTAAACGTTGTCTGCAGACACTGACTGGGTTTTCGACTCCGCTGCACTACGCTACCGTACCGGCGAAAAAGAGACCGAGGTGACTGAGCTCGCGTCGCTCCAATTGTAGCCTCCCAGTCGCAGTCCCCTGTGTGAAAATAGGACAAAATGATCCCTCACGGCGGAGGGCCCCCTTGAACCACGTGGGTGGCCATAGACCTGGGAATTAACTTTCCGTACGTTTCCAGCGCCTATTTTGGTTTTGACTTGTGGCTGTGAGTTAGTCATATAAATTTAAAGAATTTAAGATATTTATTATTCGCTGAAATTTAAATTTGTTCAAAGAAAATAATTAAGTGATATATATATATATATTTAAGATATAAAAAATTTTTGACAAATTTTTAATTTTATGTCTGACATATCAAACACGAAATTTATAAATCTGTTTAAGAATCAGTCTTCTCATTTTTCCCACGTGCTTGAATGGTAAAGGGATAAAATAAAAACAAAGCTGCGAGCATGCAGACCTCTGACTGTCGTACAAGCTAGCGTTGGGAGGGTGG
>JAQSVH010232113.1:0-12781 GCA_029448705.1 Adansonia digitata
AGCATGTTTCAAGCATATTTATACGTTAACATGCATTTTGTCATGAATCATTGTGATTTTCATCATGCTTCACATCATGAGATGTGTGCATAACACTTTTTTTGTCAAGACCATTGGTAAAGTTAGCAACCCTATTCATTTTATATGTCATCCCTTTGTATGTTCATTGTTTTCTCCTTATCTAAGTGCATGTTTAATGGTTGTCAAAAACTGATTTTTAAAACCTCCTTAAGCCAAGCATGTTAACCTCAACCAATGAGGATTAACATGAACTTAGTATTTTCCTTAGTTAGTAAAAAAAAATCTTAGGAAAAATTAAGTTTTTCAAATCTGGAATCTTAACTAAATGAGCTCAAAACTTCTGATTTTTCGATGAAAATGGTCTGCACTTGTTCCTAAAATGTTTGTGCTCTATTTTTTAGTCAAAACCTTGAATGGTATGATCAACGGGTTGTTTCATCATCCCAAACTACTCTGGGGCTGTGCAAATGAGTTCGTGATGCTCATTCCATTATTTCCCTTTAGTCATGGACATTCGAATGTCAATGACCCGAGTTTGGACTCAAAAACACAAAGACATATAAAAAATATCCCCTGCTTTGCTTTGTCCCCTATTGGCAGCACAACTATTGTGAATTGAAAAATCAATTTAAAATCCCAAACAATTTTTCATGAATTGTTTTGATATTTTTCTCTCAAAGTATGTCAAACTATCATTAAAACAATGTCTTATTCACCCTTGGATCATTCCGGATGAGAGAGTTATGATTTTTCAAACCTAAACTATCTAGAATCCCTGGAATCTATAACATGTATTCTGATTAGGCTGTTCAAACCAAACTAATGATTTTTCGAAATCCTTCAAACATTTTTCCTAAAATATTCATGACATTCCCTTTTTAGGAAGGTATAATTTGCAATTTTTTGATACCAATGAGTCTAGGGTGATTTTTCAAATTTTGACACATCTTGTCCCCCACATGCTCTACCAGCAGCGTAATTAATCCAAACTTGAAAATTTATTCCCCTAGTTTTTAGGATATTGGGAATATTTTTAAATTGACCCTCATCGAGTTACCTTTCTATCAATATCTTGTTCACCCTCTAAAACCTTCAACCAATTTAGAATAAATTCAAAAAGTGGGATAGCATGATGTTGTCCCCCTATTTTCGGTTATGGTCAAAATTGAGTTGTTTTCCTGAGCTTCGCCTTGAGACATTCGAATATCACCATATCACCCTGATCAGCCTCAAGAACATGACCTCCTATAGGCTCGTATCAAGGCACGAATTTTTTTACATCTTTACCATCCTCATTCATAATAATTTTTTTTATCAAAAAGCGTTAAAATGCTTACTTTTTCTAAAACATAAGGTTTTGTCAACTTAAGTTTTCCAACTCGACTTCTTTAAAGAGTGTCAGACATGTCACTTTCGAGGATATTCTAATCCAAACCTTTCGAAGGGATACTCCAACCCCACTTTTTCAAAATTGTTAAGATTTAAAAATCTTCCTTTGTCAAAATTATTCATCACCCTCAGGGATACACCAACCCTATCTTTCCGAGGGAATACCCAACGTTATCTTTCAACTACAATTAAATTTTTCTTCTTCCCAAATTTCCATGAATGTCTCAAGAGTCAAGCCCATTTTTATTTATAAAAAAACCTTGTTCAATAAAGGAACCTAGGTTCGTCTCGAAAATTACTAATTCAATTATTCCCAGATAATCGATGCCAATTGCAAGATAAATTCCAATAGTCCATCCCTTCTTTTTATCATTACATTGAATGGTTTATGTCATGTTACTTCATTCATTGCCTTACTAAAGTGATTTCTTTGTGATGATTATTCGCATTCATATTTTCAAATGATTTCAAGTAAAATTAAATGTGATGTTCCGCGTAGGTATCTCTCCAGTGCCCAAAATGGAATACTCCATTTTCAAAGTAAAATCCAGAGGTTATTTTTATTAAAAATTTTTGTATTCCTCATTTATCCGAGGTATATATGAGATTAAATCTTTTCATCAAAACCTGGATTTGTATTTATATAAAATTCATGCATTAAAAGAGGGTTATATCAAACTAGTGACAAGTTAAGATCAAAAGAATGGAAAATGAGATAAAACATAACTAATAAGGTACCAATTTCAAGTGTAGCGAAGAGGATAATGCATCATTGTGTGTAACCAACTCCTGAACTCAAATGATGAATCTTTGTACCATGCAGACCACGGGATCGATGTTTGGAGTTTCATAACTCAAGACATAGGTTTCAATAAGCATCTGATCATGCATAGCCCAAAATGATTGGTGGTGACTCCAAATGTTGGCCACTTTGTGATGGTCATCCAAGACTAATAAGATAAGCAATTCGTCTTATGGTCCTTTCACTGTATTAAGAATCTGTACTTTCTTATTCTCATCATGTTACGAAGGAAAGTCTCGATCAAGAAGACATTTCTTAGTCAAAAAAATATTTTGAATTGTATACACCCATAGATCCTAAAGGATCCACCCCGGGGTGTATTGCGAAAGTAGAAAACTTTAAAATTTTTAATAAAATTTAAACACCGATCTATTAAAAGGTTACCTACTTTCAGATGTCAAAATCTAAAACAAAATCAATCCAAATGATCCTTGAGAGTGGAGACAATGGCTTTCTAAGAGGATATCCAAGATCATGAGTAACAACTATGTCCTACTTCTAATGGTTATTGATGCAGATGGTTGTTAAAACCTTTTTAAGGCCGATGGTTCTCTAGTGCTAGCTAGAAGGCTTGTTAAGACTCAACCAAAACAAAAATATCCTTCTTTTATCAATCAAGAAAAAAAGATACGCAATAAGCAAGAATGCCTTACGGATGTGGCAGAATCTTAAAGAGGTGGCTATGAAAGAGAAAGCTAATGAGAAACTATTTTCTCAAAACAAAAATATATTCCCTCCCTAGATTCAATAATCTAATACCTCTAAAATTAGGTTAAAAATTTTCATATGATTTTTTAACCCACCATGTCTTTATATGCTAGTTTAATCTAACTCCTAGTTGTATCTAGCTTGGAAAAGTCTTGATCAATTTGAAACTCTTAAAAAAAGTTAAACTTTTCCTCCTTTTAATTGATCAACCATTTCATCTTGCCTTGACCGAATTTCCTATCTAAATTGGGCCACTAGAATTTTGTCCAAACATAATTGGTCCAATAGGCTAGGCTGTTGGCACAATTTAAAAGGATATTGGACCAAAAAGTATTTCCATGAGTTTAATTCTATAATTTAAACTCATTATTTATCTTGGTAAATAATATTTATATAATAAATATAAGTATCTAATAATTAAAAAATAGATAGATAAACTGGGAACTATATTAACTAGTATAGACATCTTTATGGATTTTATCTCTACAAAATCTTTATTTTAGTTAAAAGTATTTTAAGTTAATTTTAATCTTATTCAATACTAATAATCAAATAATATCACAAGAATATTCTAATGGATAATTGTCCAAGAAGTGTGATAGAAAAATTTGATTCACAATGAAATTCCTAGCCTAGGTGAAATCCTATTTCACCTAAGACAAGGTTTATCCACCTTGACATGTTATGTCCTAATTTAGACAATATCTTGATAAGATAATCTTATCTACCATGTCTTAACAAAATCTAGATTTTAGAAACCTAATTTCGTCTTACAATAAATCTTAACTGAACTATTTAATGAAGTCCTATATCTAAATTGCCTTTTATTTAATTAAGTCATACTTAGTTAAATCAAAGATTTAATCCAATAAATCGATCTTATTGTGTGTGACCCATTAGGTTCCCAACATATTGAAAATTAAGATAATTAATTATATACATAAATCAAAAGCAGGATCTAGCAACCCATCATGACCATCTAAATGCTAAAAAGTTAAATATAACCTCATTAAAATCTTTTAGTAACTAACTTATCAGTTTATGTTGCAATATGGCTGGGACAAGAATTATGTATGCAACGAACTTAAAAAGCAAGTAAATCCCTAGTTTCTATAAATTTATTTTTTCCTTATTTGGGGTACTAGTCAAAATGAATCGCTCATTTGACTTAACTATAAACAGTCGTTACGAAATGATCATTAGACTTGGAGTCACCACCAATCTATTTTGGCTAGGTGAGATTAGTCACCTACTAAAGTTCATATTTTTAGGGTTATGAAACCCTTGAAAACAAACTTCAAGGTCCACGTTAATATTAGAGATCACATGAAAAAGTTTTGAGAGTTGGTTACAAACACGAGTAAGGATCAATCCCTCTTATGATGCCCAAAAACTTGTACATTTTAATTATGTGTTAATTTAAATTTTTATCTTTATTTGGTGTTGGTATTCGATGTTTAATTTTAATTCTCGTATTTCAAATAAAATTCCCTAAACTAAATTTATTATTCCATTTAAGCAAACTAGTTTTTTAATTTTTTAAATCAAAATGTCATTTGTACTCCACCGAATGAAACTAGAGAAATATGATGTTTTATTTTATGAAATGAAAAAAATTCTAATGTTTGATCGTTTTGAAAGGATATCTCAATATTAAAATAATCCATGAAACTCGTCCTATATTTTAAGAGATATCCTATGTATTACTTTAATTCAGAGACATTGCCTTTATTTTTGAAAATTTTGATTTTATTGAAAATAATAAAAACTTGTCCTAAGACTTGTTTTTAACGAATGCAAAACTAGAGTCAAAGGACTTGGACTTGGTCAAAGAGACCAAAATTTCCCCTAAAGTGCCTTTTCAACATGAAAGCATCTGAACAACTCTAAAAGACTTGATTTTAAGATAAATTATTAAAATTCCCTTAAGATATGCTTTTGACATGAAAGTATCTCGGTACCTTAAAGGACTTGATGATGACAGGAAATGACAAACCTATCCTTAAAGCAAACCTTCAACATAAAAGTTCTCTAGTGCCCTAAAAGAGTTGATAATATCATGAAATGATGATCATATCCTAAGTGAGCAACTTATCGAATGAATGCGACCTAAATAACAAAATTGTTAAAAGGTCCTTATACTTTTTAAAATTGCACGTTGACACCAAAATGGCTAAAATGCTAAAATATTCCTAAGGTGTTTAAAATACCCTAAATGGGTAATTTGTATGAGAAATTACCTATGTAGCCCTAAAATGTAAGACTTTGCTAAGTGATCCCTAAACTTTTTAAATTTGCAAAACTATCCCTAAATAATTTAAAATACATAAACCATAATAAAAATACATAAAAACACATGGAAATTTTACCTAATAATCCTACAGCCATTTGGCTAAGTACCTATAGTCTAAAATTTTATTAAGTTTTTTCAATTCAATCCATAAATTTTTTAAAATTGCAAAAAGATGCTAATGGACTAAAAATGCATGTAATTCACTAAATAAATTTAAAATGCATGAAAAATATTCCTAAAGATTTAACTACTCTAAGAAATACCCCTAGATGGCTTAAAAATAAAAATTTGCATTTTGGCCCTTATAGATTTTGGCCAAGCTAAGGGACATAAATGGGTTTGGAAAAATGAAAAAAATTATGAAATAGCCCTACAAATGCTGCCATTAACCAAAGCAGTCCCCAAATAGTTGAAAAATTAGAGGGAAAATAAATTTTAACCCCTGAAGTTTTAACTATTTAAAAATAACCCCTAAAAAGTTTCACTTTTCTTGAAAGTATACCTAAATGCATGTTAATATCATCTTAGAATACTACCAAGCTCAACGCTCCACAAAATTCTCAAAGTATCAATATCTAAGAAAAATCAAAACTAGATAAAAAATGCTAATACAACCATGCATAAGCCATGAAATCCATCAACATTATAATTTACTTTAGCATATATGAACATGACTTAGTGCTTTTATGTAAGGACATCTCGAGCTTATGCATATCTATATAAGCATAAAAATTTAGCTAGAATTAAACATACACAATGAAATTAAACAAAAAAAACACCCAGATTTCCTTTGGATCTTTAGGAAAGGATTTACATGTGATCAAACTGCAATTTAAAAACATAGATTTGTTAGAAATCATACCTTCTTAGAGACTCGTAACTCTAAGCATGCTGATCCCTATATGAACGCACCATGGGTTGATTACTATGATTTTTTCTTAAGGCCAAATGTAATCCTAGTGTCCTACCTCTAATAATGATCCACACAAATGCCTATTAAAGCCTTCATGAGTCTAATGGTTCTCCAATGCTAGCCAGAAGGCTTCTCAAGCCTTAACCAAAAGATATGTTGCCAACAAGTTTAGATTTGAAGTGATCTCGGAATAATTCCCATACTATATAGGAGAAAAATAGCTTCGCAAGGAAGTAGCTATTTTTCATAGATGCAGGCAAATGAATCCAAAAATCCTAATTTTTTATTTTGGTTGATACTTTTAGGATAGAAAATTGATTTTCCATCTTTCATTATGATTAAAAACACTTTGTGATCACTTAAAATACAAATCTACATAATTAAGCTTAGAAAAATAAGGATTTTAATATTTAGCCAAGTTTACAACTTTTGCAAAAAATTAATCTCTCAATGCTAGAAAAATATTTTTCTAATTTCATTGTGTCAAGAACGATTCAAGAACACTAAGAAAATCCATGAAAAGCAAAAAGAGCTTAAGAAAGATAGGTGTTACACCCAACCCCTCAAAGAAGTCTGAGGTTAGTAGCTAGGGTTTTTCTAATGCTTCTAATTAGCCAAAAAGCCTTAATAATGTATTTAAGTACACTTTGGGCTAGTTAGGCTTGACTATTAGGTTAACTAGGCTTAATACTAATATACCTAAAAGATGGCCTCACTTTGGAATGTTTCTTAGAGCCTAATTAAAACTATTTTAATTACCTTATTTAAGATTGGGCCTTAATATTAACTTATTAATATTTTTAGCCTAATAGCACAACAAAGATAGCTATTCAACTCTATTGAGTTGATAATAGAGCTTTTGGCCCAACACTTAAATTTACATGTTAAATAATTTAATTCATAATTAAATTTTCTAACCCAAGTGAAACAATTTTACTCCATCTAAATAATATTAAATAATTATCAAATAATTATTCAATTTTTAAATACAATTATCTAGCTTTATTTAATAAAATCCCTAAACCATTCTACAATGAAAATTATCTTGATAAGACATTCTTATCTTTATTGCCATACTAAGACATCTCTAATTAGATTTTATAAATCTAATTTATGTCTTAAATATTCTTAATTGAACTTATTCAATTAAGTTCTCCTCATTATTTCGTTTTATTTAATTAAGTCATACTTAATTAAATCTCAGTTTTAATCCAATAGATCATCTTATTGTGTGTGACCCATTAGGCTTCCATCAGAACAAAAATAAATACAATTACCCAATTAATTATATTTATATTTATAGACCAAGGCATCATGGTCCCTCGGTATGCAGGAAAAATCAATATGACCTTTTAAAAAACCTTTTAGTAACTAGCCTATCAATGTACTCAGGTCTTTTCACCAGATATCCTAAAAAGACCATAAGCTTGGTGTAGTGTCTACCCATGTATCAATCCATATTAGTTCTTGTAGCTTTCAGTTAACCTCATGAATTTAGAGAAATAATTTCTCCTAAATTCATCATGCGTTGGCTAACGACTTTATCAGTTAACCAAAGCCAAGGATATATGAGATATGTCTCCAATGTCACTCGGAGTGGTGAATCCTTTCTGGATTACTCACTCGTCCACCACTTAAGTCATATCATACCCAATATACCTTACCTTAAGTATCCTCCATTAAGGGCCCTTTCTAGATAAATCAAAGTATGACGCTTATCATAAGAGATGACCTGATATCACAAGTTTAAAGACTAATATACACGATTAGCCCATGAGAACAGATACCATAGACACTTGAGTGACTTATACCAAATGGAGTTCTCATATGAGCCATGGTCAGTGAACTTGTTTCCACAAAATAAGCACCCATACATTATTCCCAAGTATCTCTATACTTTAACTTCTATGAGATTAAAGAATTGCATGCATCAAATACATTGAGGCTTAGCATAAACTAGTCTTTGTGCATTGTCAATGCACTGACTTGACAATACAATAACTAGAAATGTTTTTAGGAACACAGTTTTGATGCATAAGGATCTCATTGTCACAACTTATTACTAACTTTGCCAGGCCATTGTTTTTTAGGGCCTTTATCTAATTAGTGTTAGCATGAGTGTCAATCATGCCACTAACATAAAGGAAAACCCTGAATTGCTAAAATAAATGATTATTTTGCATTATTAACTATTATATGCCTCATCCAATTCGATTGGCTCTAGGGCATATACTAACAATTAAAACTTAAAAAAATATGATTTTAATGAAATTTGAACAAAAATTAAGAAAGTAAGGTCATGGCTACAAGCTTAGCCTTTAAAGCATAAACCATGTTACAACTCAAGCTTAATCACCTTAAATAATAAGGATTATGAAGCTACCATCAAAAGATGGAAAAGATGAAAATGAAAAAAAAAATTAAATCAAAATGATTTTAAAAAGAAAACTGAAGAAAATATATATTTCTCCAAATAAAAACTCTTAATCTTAGCACTTAAAAACTCAAAAATAAATTTTTTCAAGGAAGTTTTGTTGAAATTTTTCTAGAAAAATTAAGAGAGAGTAAAAGAAAAGTCCACACCCTATTTATAAGGGAAGCATTCGGCTAAGGGTGATGAAATGCCCTCGGTTGAATTTCATCTCTATTTTTTTAATTAATTCTTTATTTTTTATTTTTTATTACCAATTTGGTGAAATTTCATTAATTCATATCATACGCTCTATGCGTGGTGTCATAGACCTATGAAACTTGTTCCTTTTTGACAAATTTAAATTTTATTTTATTTCTATTTTGAATGAAAAAAAATCTATACACATAAAAAGACAAAATTTGATCTAATGGTGTTAAATTAATTCGATTAGTCAAAAATCAATCCAATTGCTATAACTTTGTTGAAAAATTCAACCTTAATTTTAAGTGGTAGAAAAAATTTAATAAGTCAAATTTTCAATAAAAAATGCCATATGTATGTATATACTTTATTTGTTAAAAATAAATAATGTTTGACCCAATAGCTAGCAACACATTTGACTTGGTCAAAATTGATCTAAAGGTAATGTGTTAGAAAATTCCACCTTGATCTTCATTGGTTAAACAGATTTGGATATGCCACATGGACTCTATTTGGATAAAGAAATACCACATGTAAGAGCACCTAATTAAAAGAATTCCCATATCAAAATTGGACTTTTAAATTCTATACCTAAATTTCAAGAATAAAATGGTTAATTAAAAAATATTCATATAATTAAAGTGAGTGACAATCAAATCAAAATAAGTTTATGCCAATTCTAAAATGGTTAGATTAAATTTTCATGGGAGGAAAGAAAATTCTAATTACAAAACTTCAATAAAACAAGGTCATAAAAATCTACTCATGGAATCCAAGTTAAAATTCAAATGTATTAAATATTCAAATAAAAGAAATTTATGTGCTAGAATCCTGAAATTAGAAAATATCATGAAAGAAATTAATCCAAAAGGAGTAAAGTGTAAAGAATGAAAATTGAATTAAAACCAATATACACAAGTGGTCAATTAGAATTTTAGATATGACAAACTTCAATTAAGAATTTAATCATGTAAAATTCTCATTAAGAGACCATAAAGAAAAATTGAGTTTAAGAAATTAATGTGCATTAAGCTCTAATTAAAAATCAAATAGAAGAAATTAGGTTGGGGGGGCTAAAAAGGTTAAATTAAAATCTATCTATTTAAAAGGTTAATTACAATTCCAAATTTGAGAAGTCAATCATGTAGGAATTCTAAAAAGAATCCATATCCATAAGGAAAGCTTAATTTATGAAATTAATGTGTGAAAATCCAACTAGAAATTTTGGATAAAAAATCAAAGGAAAAATTTAAAGAAATCAACCTTCAAAATTATGAGGATTTTCTAAAATCTTATATTTCCAAAATTTAACTCCCATAAAAAAAAAGTGGAAAATTCCATACATTATATCCTACATGGGATATTCATGTATGAATTAAAATAAGAGTAGATAAAATTAAGTGAAAATAAGAAAATCCCAAGTGTTTAATTCTAAAAACAATTAATATAAATAAATTAAAAAATTTTACGTGTGAAAAAAATAATAACTCATAAAAGGCTTACGAGAAAAACTTTTACGGAAGAAAGAAATCTGTATCTAAAATAGGAAAATTAGAAATAACTTAGAGCATGAAAATAGTGAATTTTAAAATATTTAATTTGAAAGTATAGAAATTCCAAGATCCTAAACATAGGAAAATTTTACAAAGAATGCCTTATAGAACTAAGAATTCCGTATTAAAAAAATTCCAAGCAGCGAAAAGTTAAAAAAAAAAAAACTGATTCAAAAAGCAGAACAAATTTATCGTAACAAATCATAAGCACCAAACTCATGGTACCTCAAATATTCAAAATTGTCCAATAAATTTGACACCTGGTGGTATAAAATGCCGATATGGACTTTTCTTGCAAATTTTTTCATTTTTCAAATTGAGTATCAGCGTAAATACTACTCTTATATTAGTAAAATTATACGACAATCAACTTACCAAATTTCATGAAAAAATTCAAAATTTTCCTAAAAATGAGAAATTTGATTGTGATATCATATCCAAAATTAAATTCTAAAATTCCAAAAAAATAAATTTAAAAACTACTTTTTCTTTTTAATACTCATTTTTTATATAAGATTTATTCTCTATGTTCCTTGAAACTATAATTTTCTGGCCACACGTGTGAATGGCCTTCTAAACATGGCCAATTAGGTCTAAAAAAGGCTTAGTCCTCATGGAAGAGATTGACCCCTATCCAGAAGAGCACTTGACTCTCTATTTTAGATATCTTAGGTTGTCAAAAAAGAAACCTGGATGAAATTAGGTGTCTACAGTGTAGTATAGTCTTTTCATCATATATCCTAAAATGAGCATAAGCATGGTTCAATAACTACTCACACTTTCCATGTTAGATCTTATAACTTATGGTTAATGATAATAAATCTATGAGGAACAATTCCTCATAATTCATGATGCTCTAGCTAGATACTCTAATTCAATTAACTGTAGTTAAGATCATTAGGGATATGTCTCCAATTGTCACAAGAAGTGGTGAGCCCTCTCTAGGTCACTCATTTATCTATCATATGATTCATATCATACCCAAAACCACCCCACCGTAAGCATTCACCTTTGTAGACCATTCACGATTACTCTAAGTATAACATTCCCTATACTAGTTGACTTGGAATCATAATTCCAAAGAATACATGACTGGTAGGTGAGAAGATATTCCATTGACACTTAAGTGAAAATATCAAATAAAGTTATCATTTGGACCATGTTCAATAGACTTGTTTCGTTAAAACGAGTATCAATATACTATCCCTAAGTATCCCTATACTTTAGCTTATGAGCTTAAAAGGTTGCATGCATCAAATGCAAAGAGGCTTCACAGATGCTAGTTTTTATGCATTGTTAATGCAATATCTTTTTAGAAGCACAGCTTTGATGCATAAGTATCTCATTATAGTTACTCATTACATATCTTTGCAAGGCCATTGTTTTTCATGGGCTTTATCCAATTAGTATTTTATGATAGTCAATCATACCATAAACATGAAAGAAAACCTTTTGTTACTTCAACTAGTAACATGTTTGTAGCTAATTGAATGTGTATCCTATGTCCTAATTCGATTGGTTCAAGGGCAAACACTAATAGTAGTACGGGTACGTTTAGTGTTTGTATTGATACAATTGCTTCCATGATCCAAAAGACCCAAAAATCCCAACATTGTATCAATACAAAACACATTGTATCAATATATAAGAGGAAATGTATCAATACAATATGCTTGATATTGATACATCTGCTACATTTAGCTTGAAATGATCTAAACCTGATGATGTATCAATTACATTAATGAGATGTATTGATATATCTATGTAAATTTCATAAAAATGAAATTGCTTTTACATTCTAAGGGTTTCCAATTGATTCATTTGGTCCTTACGTATTTCTAAACTTTTTTTTTCTGCCTAGCACCATGTTGCCTAGTACTTGGCGACACAGCATCTAATAGTCACCCTTTTGTATTTTTATTATTATTTTATTATCTTTGTAATGAAGTATTGAGATGTTAGAAATTGGTTAAGGAAAAGGGATAGGTGCATTTCACATGGAATCTTGGATTGAGCACAACTTGATTGAAAGAGACGTAGACAAATTAGGTGTTTACACAAGTAGTAAAAAAATATATGTCTGTACATATATGTTAGACTTAATTATTCCCTAAGTTATATATTAACTTTAAATCTAAAACTTAAATTTTGGGAGAAAATGAAAAAATAAGAAGAAATAAATATTTTAATTTTTAAAGCGCAAAGGAAAAAGATATATTTAAGGTATTAAGCTAATTACCAATATCAAGCTTAAAATTAAGAAAAAAATGCAATAAATAAATAAACAGTAATCTAATATGCCCTTTTAAATATTAATATAAGCTAATAAATACAGAATAACATTTAAATTTAGTTAATTAAATTAAATGTTTAATAATAAAATTGTTAAAAAATAATTATACTTCTAACACTCTCTTTGTAAACACTTAAATTACCCCTATTTATTCAATTGTTGAGTCCAAGAAGCATGCATTATCTCTTTGGAAGA